>OX424576.1:95799743-95802243 GCA_949152435.1 Gastracanthus pulcherrimus
TAAACATACTCCTCACCATGTAATTGTTTAAGGTGCCTGCTAAACGCCGTTTTAAATTTACAAAAAGATGGCAGGCACCTCACACTGCTCGGGAGCGAATTCCAGAGGTGCGCACCTTGAACTCTGAATGAAAAAAGGCCCTTATCGGTGCGCGACCCCGGAACCGAGAGCTCTTTCATACCACCCCTACTTGAAGTCCTGGCCTGGTTTTTTTCAAAGAGGGCAGTAAGATACGGTGGCTGCCGCATGACAACCGCTTTGTAAAGCAGCAGCCCCATAAAATACTCCCTCCTCACCTTCAATTCTAACCAGTCCAGTTTTTTCCTGTAGGCGGTGATATGCTCATCCCGCCTAACACCACATATGTATCTCACACATGCATTCTGCAGACGTTGTAGTCGTGTCTGGAGCTCCCCTGACACATCAAGAAGAACCACTGAGCAATAATCTAAGTGAGGTAGTACCAGTGCACATGCCAGCTGCTTCCTCAGTATCTCTGTGGTGCTTGAACGGAAAAGTTTTAAGCTATACAGAGCCCTATTTACCTTTCTACTGACCGCATTCAGTTGCGGCTTCCATGTCAACCCTCCGTCCATCACCACGCCGAGGTTGGTGACTGTATCGACAAAGGGAACGTGTACGCCGGTCTGTATCTCAATGCCTTGCAAGTCGAGGCTCTGAACCTGTTTGATGTTGTGATCAGATCCAAAAATGATCGCCTTTGTCTTGCCGACATTGAGGCGCAGGCCAGCTGACGTTGCCCAGTTCGACACTGCTTGTGCTACAGCCGACATGCGACCGATACCATCACGAAGACCTTTCAGGGTCACTTGTGTGTAGGTTTGCAAGTCGTCAGCGTAAAGTATGTGTTCGACACCATCTAAGTCGAGTGCGTCTTGTAAGTCGTTTATGTACAGGCTGAAAAGCAGGGGTCCCAGGACTGAGCCCTGTGGAACGCCAAGATTGGTGGTTAGCCAACCTGAATCCCCGTTTGTGATTGTGACGACTTTCTGTCGTCTCCCCATGATATATGACTTAAGCCAGAGGAGAACACTCCTGGAGAATCCCATGCGCATCAGCTTACGCAGCAGTTTAGTGTGTGAGATGGTGTCGAATGCTTTGCTAAAATCAAACATTAACAAAATAGTCAATAGTTTTTTGTTGTTGTCAATGCCTGATCTTATGTCCTCCGTCAGTTTCAGTAGTGCTGTCTGTGTACTGTGATTCTGTCGAAAACCAGTCTGCATCGGGTCCAAAGTATTATTTTCTCGTAAGAAGTTGGTTATTTGGTCGTGTACGATTTTTTCAAGGACCTTAGAAAGGAAACTCAGCAGGGCAATTGGTCGGAAATCTGACACCGTAGATGGGACAGGTTTCTTCTTCAAAGGCACCAACCGAGCTCCCCTCCAAGCTCCCGGAAAGAGAGAGAGAGAGAGGAGGAGAGAGAGGGAAAGAGAGATAGGGAGAGAGAGAAAGGTTGCGATAGATAGATAAATAGATATAATGTTTATTTGTAAATATTATAAACCATGGTTTACATTTAATTCTTATTATAAAATAATATCACATCTAATTTCATCAGAATATCACATAGTTAGATTACATAAAATATCACATCATTAGTAAACATCACATAAGGTTGCACGTACTCGAAGTCAGGTCGACATAAAATTTTGCACACTGTCCTAAAAAATGTAAACCTAATTCATAATTTAGTCAGAAATAAATAAATAAACAAACAAACAAACAAACAAACAAACAAACAAACAAACAAACAAACAAACAAACAAACAAACAAACAAACAAACAAACAAACAAACAAACAAACAAACAAACAAACAAACAAACAAACAAACAAACAAACAAACAAACAAACAAACAAACAAACAAACAAACAAACAAACAAACAAACAAACAAACAAACAAACAAACAAACAAACAAACAAACAAACAAACAAACAAACAAACAAACAAACAAACAAACAAACAAACAAACAAACAAACAAACAAACAAACAAACAAACAAACAAACAAACAAACAAACAAACAAACAAACAAACAAACAAACAAACAAACAAACAAACAAACAAACAAACAAACAAACAAACAAACAAACAAACAAACAAACAAACAAACAAACAAACAAACAAACAAACAAACAAACAAACAAACAAACAAACAAACAAACAAACAAACAAACAAACAAACAAACAAACAAACAAACAAACAAACAAACAAACAAACAAACAAACAAACAAACAAACAAACAAACAAACAAACAAACAAACAAACAAACAAACAAACAAACAAACAAACAAACAAACAAACAAACAAACAAACAAACAAACAAACAAACAAACAAACAAACAAACAAACAAACAAACAAACAAACAAACAAACAAACAAACAAACAAACAAACAAACAAACAAACAAACAAACAAACAAACAAACAAACAAACAAACAAACAAACAAACAAACAAACAAACAAACAAACAAAC
>OX424576.1:96404743-96597243 GCA_949152435.1 Gastracanthus pulcherrimus
TTTACATCAGTTATATTCGCAGCACCTTATATGAGTTATAAAATTTACTCTATGTAGGCAATCTACGTAGGCAAGTGGTGAAGACGTTGGACTGTAAACCTTGTGGACCAGAGTTCGATCCCCATCGGAGAAGTTTTTTTCGCATTTTTAATTTATTTCTTATTTCAATATATACAAATATTCAAATGATAATACATAATCAATATCTAATATACCTTATAAATAATTATATATACGCGTTTAAATAACAGCCTTATTTTTTTAATTTACTGAATATGATTAAATTTCACTGATTCAAGTAGTGAAAATTTATTTCACTATTTCAAATAGTGAATATTCACTGTTTTTTAGTTGCTGAGTTATCACTGTTCAAAATAGTGAATATTCACTGTTCGACAGTGAATTTTCACTATTTCATAATAAGAGAGTATTGTCCACTTTTATGAAATGGCTAAAATTTACTCAAAATATCATCAATGTTCACATTATGTATTTCACTTTTCCAAGTTCTCAATCAATGTAAGTGATATTTCAAGTGTAATTTGGTTATCTGTCATATCATATGGATACTGAATTATTTTAAAGTTTTTCATATATGGCACATATTTTATCTTACAAATAATTATAATGTGTTGTAACATACTAAGTGTATTGTTTATTCTCAGAATATAAGCTGACAATATTCTTCATATTCACATCCACATCATCATCAATACAATGGCAATTTGTTGTGTTAAATTTCAGACATTTATTAATATGATGAGGTTCGAATATCAATATATGGTTAGCTTGATTTTTTAATATAAAGATTCAAAAAAGATTTTGCAGATTTTGATTGTAGAATAAGAAGAGTATACAATATGTGAACATATGAAATGTTTATCGTAGTTTTTATTCAGTATAGATTATTACATCTTTTTACCTTCCGCTCTTTTATATCACATATTTTCTTTAACATTAAATTTTATATATTCTTTTTATATGAAATGTTTATATCTGCATTGACTATTATTAGATTACTAAATTAATCTTAAAATGTTGTTAACATATTAATCAAGAATTCAGCAAACTCGAATAAATCCTGAATAACCTTACAAGTAGAAGATCATATATCTGGTTTGTACAGGATTTGATAAGACTGGCAAGAAATATCTTTTGGTACCTAATAATAAAGCCCATAACCCGTAGTTTAATTTCATAGGATCCAGAACCCAAGATACAACTAAAAAAGTATTGCTCATATACGCAATCTTAAAAATATTCTATGTATATACATATTAGCAATAATAATGAGAAACGTTGAATCTGCCTCACAGTAGCATACCATAATACGAGTAGTACCAGGAGAATGGCCAATTATCAACTGGGAGTGCGAGTGAAAAGCATAGAGGAGCATGTTAGTGGAAGTGAGAGAAAAGTTAAAAAATAGGGTCTCTGACCCAATGGATGTCTGATTTCCACTATCAGGTTTTATATATGCTTATCACTCACACGCACAGGCCTGATTGACTATTATCGTATATCCGAATGATTATTATCGTATATCAGAATCACTATTATCGTACATCTGAATTAGTCTCAAAATATTGTAATATATTGATCAAAACTTTAGCAAATAGGAGCAGTTCAAAATAATTTTCAAAATTGTTCAAAATAATTTCGTTTTCATTACAACCTGGATTAAATACGTCAATTCAATATTATAGTTAGTCTTATCTTAAATGCAATCAAAATCTGGAAAAGTTATTTTAATCTGAATCCTAAAAAGTAAATATAATAAAAAATTTTATTATACCACTTTACAATGTTTTGATATTATCTTAAATTCAATCAAAATCTGTAAAAATTTTAAACTTCATACATACCTTGCACAATCTACTTTAACTATTTGTACATTTTATTATGCGAAAAAAATCTTATATTTTAATATCTAATTTCAGTTATTATGCTAAAATAATATAGTACACAGAACGTAATATAATATTTCTTACACTATTGTTTTATTAATGTACTACTTATTTACAATTAAGAATAACTTTGTATTTTTTATTATTCAATAATAAAAATTATTAAAAATACTAAATAAATACATTCATCAATGGAGAATAATTTATCATTTTTCTTAACACTTTTCATTACAATCACCTATTTACATTTTTTAATCACAATATTTTGTGTGCACTAATTATTATACATTGTTGTTCCTCTCAGATTTATTATTATAACACTTTAATAATTTAAACTAATTTCTTTAATGATACGAAATTACTTTGACAATTGATTTTAAAAATAGTTGGGGTATAAAGAAAACCACAATTTAACATTCTTTGTGTTGAATTATGGGAATAGCGGAGACTGGGGTATAACGGAGCTTGGGGTATAACGTTGCAATAAGAAACCACCTATTAGGTCGCGCCTCTATTTACTAGTGGTAAATGCGAGAGTTTATTTACAGAATTTCATTAATCATTACCATGCAGAAAGAATTTTATTAATAGAACGTAGTTTAAGATGATGAAAAACAGTAAATTCTTCTAGGATTACTTTTTTCCAAATCGCCAACCGGTTATGTTCCTACTGAAAATGGTCACTTACGACCCGCTTAATAGGGGGGAAAAGCGAAAACTGTGCCTGTGTTACACAAAAGCTTTTTGTTCACATCAATATATCAAATAGCAATTGGTAAATGTATACAAAAATTAGATGACCTATTGTAGCTATTAAAAATGCAATAAATTTCATACCCTAATGAGTGTAGTGAAGCATGAATTAAAAATAGTAAAGCGGTGTGTATTATGTCAAAATAGAAAGGAACAAATAGACAATAATTGTATATTATCGTTATACATACCAGACAGAAATAAAACTTACAACTTACAGGAAATAATAGACTATAGCATAGACGATTGGAAAGAATTCGACGGATTATGTGATGATGACAAATGTAGAGGTCATCAAAATGAAAAATTGTTACATTAAATGAAAACAATGAAGTTTTAAAAATAAATGATCTTAAAATTAAAGAAGTTCAAAAAGCGAAAGTTAAGATTGGCCATAAACACTATGTGGTTATAAATGTCATTTTTCATCATGGGTATAATATATCCGAAGGACACTACACAAATATGTTGCGTCAAGGTAAAAGTTGGGTTAAAGCTGATGACAAAACTATAAGCAAACAAGATTGGCCTAAATGTGCTAAGAATGTATATATTTTATTTTTAGAAGAAGTATAGATTTAAGTAACAAATTTCGCATGACAAAGAATTATTATTTATTATTCACATTAATATTGAATAATAATAATTTTAATTCTATTAAGTGAATAAGTTTTTAAATGTTATTATTGCTACACGAAAATAAGAATATTTTTATGCACAAATATAAAAAAAATATTTTATTTTATTATTAAAAATTTTACTTAATTTGCTACGTACTTATAAGATACAAAATTATAAATAATTGTATAATAACTGCAATTTGTGCTACAAAAGTAAGTAAAATCTTCAAAAAAAAAACTTTTTAAAACAAGTTTAAATACGAAGAAATATCTTTCTTTTATATCGACTTTTCCTCTAATTTTTTTTTAAACAATTTAACATAATAAATATATTAAGATTTCGGATACGCTATACAATTATCTCAATAAAAATAATGCAATTAATATAATACCATCTACATATAACAGGAATAATTTTATTTTCCTAATATAAAAAAAATAGGAGTACAATAGGAATTACAGTTATTTATCCAAAATCAGCGAAATCTTTCAAAACATAGCTTGCGTAACTGTATAAACTAGATTTTCTATCCCAATAAAATAATACAATACTAGGTACATTCCTACAAAAATTTGTGAAATCTCCAAAAAAAAACCTTTTAAAAAGGTTTGAACTAGGAAAGTATGGCTTCTTTTTTAATTAATTTATTTTTGCTGTAAAATTAACAATGAAGTTTCGTTTTATGTAATAGTAAAAATATAACAAAGATTGGAGCACTTATTTTTCTAACGAGAATAACAGAATAAAATTGTATTGTACGTACGTACAAAAATTTGTGAAATCTCAAAAAAAAAAAACTTTTAAAGAGATTTAAACTAAGGAAGTATTGCTACCGTTTATTTAATTCCTCTTTTTTTAAAAAAGGATAATAAAAACATATATTTATTTAAATAATATGTAAATAACTGTAACAAAAATTTTGAGTTATTTCTACAAAAATTTGTGAAATCTCCCAAAAACCTAAAAAGGTTTGAACTAGGAAAGTATGGCTTCTTTTTTAATTAATTTATTTTTTCCCTAAAATTAACAATAAAGTTTCGTTTTATGTAATAGTAAAAACATAACAGGATTGAAGCACTTAATTTTCTAACGAGAATAACAGAAGAAATCTTCCAAAAAATACCTTTTAAAAAGGTCTAAGCTATGAAAGTATTGCTACCTTTTATTGATTTCGTTGTGAAAAAATACACTTTAAATAATATATAAATAACTGTATATCAAAAATTTCGTGTTATGTAATAGTAAAAATATAACAAAGATTGGAGCACTCAATTTTATAACGAGAATAACAGAATGAAATTGTATTGTACGTACATACAAAAATTCTCATTAAATTCCTCATTTTATATAAAGGTTAATAAAAAATATACTTTAAATAATATGTAAATCACTGTATAACAAAAATTTGATTTGGTAAATGTGAACTGCAAACAAACTATATTTTATTAAATTAAACATAATTCAACATAAATATAAATCTTTCAAAAAAATACCTTTTAAAAAGGTCTAAACTAGGAAAGTATTGCTACCTTTTATTAATTTCGATTTTATATGTAAGGGATATTAAAAAGATACACTTTAAATAATATGTAAACCAAAAAATACCTTTTAAAAAGGTCTAAACTAGAAAAGTATTGCCAACTTTTATTGATTTTATTTTTAAAAAATACACTTTAATTAATATGTAAATAACTATATAACAAAAATTCGTTCTTATAAAAATGGTCTGCTAATAAAATATATTTTATTACATTCAATATATATATATATATATATATATATATATATATATATATATATATATATATATATATATATATATATATATATATATTCCTTTTATATTGATCTCGTTTTTATGTAATAAGAGGTATTAAAATAATACACTTTAAATACTGCATAAATTACTATTTAAAAAAAATTGGTTTCTACACAAATAGATTAATAATTTTTTTTGCATTAAACATATATTACTGTATTTTTGTATGGTATATCCTACCATTTATCGCATCACTCTCCAAATTTGAAATACATATTATTATATAACCCAACGATTCTTCCTAGTTTTATTAACGGCGTTAGAGCGTTAGGTTAGGTGAATGACACAAAGTGCTCCAGGTAAAAATTTGATCGAGATGAGTGGGAGCCGGATAACATAAAGATTTCCATCGCTTTATGAAATCTATTAAGTTAAGAATAATATTTCTAATTTTCTTTTGATATATGATTTTAATTTTTCGATACAGCAAATGGATCGTGTTTCTGTACCCGTGCGATCATACCAAAGCCTCATTATCTTGTACAAAAGCTTCGTTCGTTCTATCATAGATTACGGTAGTTTCATATATTTTCCGAAGCTTAAAAATCATATTAAAAAAGTAGAACAAATACAATACACTGCTTTAAGGCTTGCCTTTTAGGCTACAGAAAAAGTATGCCAACAAATATTCTAAAAGCCGTATCAGAATTAACATTCATCCAGAAACGAGCGAAGCTTTTAGGCAATGGATTTATAATAAAAATGTTATCGAATAAAGATATCTCATGTATAAGGATATATTTTTCTTTAAACCTAATTTGAAAAAGAGAAAGGGAATGCTTATAGAATGTATCGAAAGCATGGTTTTGGATTTAGCCGATTACATCGATACCCAGGAATCATACTGTTTATATCGCGAAGACAACGCTAGTAGGGGAGAACGGGGTATTGCCGGTCACCTAAGCAAACGTGCTTGTTATTTCCACTTTCAAATTGTTTTTTTTAACTTTAAATAATTAGTATGTTAGTTCAAACCATTGACTTTAAATATTTCTTATTGGTTTAATATAAAAATTTAAGACATCGAAGCTATAAGTCGAAATAAAAAAAAGCATTTTGACCGGATTTACCATACATCAAAGGGTAATACCGGTCAGCCCTGCCCAGAAAAATCTATTTAATCCTATTTGCAAATAGATAACAAGATTGAATACGAAATTAACGTCGGAAATCCCCCTATTTAGTCTTTTTAAGCAAGCATTGAAATAGGATTGAATAGATTTTTTATTTTAACCGCTAAAACGAATAGGATCAAATAGTTTAAACATTTCCAAATCTGTCGAATATAGGATTGAATACGCACATTTCAAATTCCAATAAAAAAATTGTAAAATAGGGTTTAATAGAGATATAACAAACACTAAAATATATCAGATTTAATTGTAGGCCAGTCTAAAAAGGAACAAATAACACAGCCCCACAAAAAAAAAATTGTAAGTCCCAAAAACTTGACCACGGTACTTATATGTTTTTGGGATCGCTGAATCCGAATCCAGGGTTAGTTTAACCCCATCAGATCTTTCTCAAGGTCAGTTGAAGGTCAAATTATCGAAATACATGAAAAATACACTAAAACCATGGTATCTTGGGGTTTTTGGGGTCGCTGAATCCGAATTCGGGGTCAGTTTAACCCCATCAGAACTTTCTCAAGGTCAGTTGAAGGTCAAATTATCGAAATACATGAAAAATACACTAAAACCATGGTATCTTGGGGTTTTTGGGGTCGCTGAATCCGAATCCGGGGTCAGATTAAACAATCAGATCTTTCTCAAGGTCAGTTGAAGGTCAAATTATCGAAATACATGAAAAATACACTAAAACCATGGTATCTTGGGGTTTTTGGGGTCGCTGAATCCGAATCCGGGGTCAGATTAAACAATCAGCTCACGGTTCTTTTGAGCTGTGGTTTTAAACATGGATGTTACAACCCTAACGAGTGGAGATTGTTCAATCAATCAAAATATTAAAGAGCAGTACAAGAACATGTTTGATTTAGACATGAAAATTGATGAATTTGATTGGGTTCCTAAAATCATATGCGCAATATGTAGGAAAATGCTACAGAAAGACAAAAATGGTAAAACTGAAGTAAAAATGAAAGTGCCTTCGATATGGAAGGAACCTTTAAGAAAAGAAGACTGTTATTTTTGTAATACGAATTTGCATGGAGTTAATAGTAAAAACAAGTCGCAAATTAATTACGCTAACGTTGAAAGTGTCACGAAACCTATATATGAATCGTCAATTGATAAAAGAGAAGATCCACTGGGTATGTACGCAAGTGGAAGTATGGATCTTGAGGAAAATTTAGAAAGACATGATGAAGATGAAATCTTAGAAGAAGAAATGGAGGAAGGAGATATTATTGCGGAAGAAGAAATAGCGCCTGATGAAGACAATGACGTTGCTAGTACAAGTGATACAAGTGACGAAGAAGACATCCCCTACAATACTAAGAAGGAGAAAGGTCCACTTACACAGGAAAAAGTGAATGATCTCATACGCGATTTGGGCCTACCAAAGGATGGGGCGGAGTACTTGGCTTCATAGCTAAAAGAAAATACTAATGAAGCTGGAAAAATTAAAGTTTCTTACTACCGAGACAGAGATAAGAAATATCGTGATTATTTCACTAAAGATGAAGAATTTTCCTTAGTTTACTGCAAAGATATAGTTGGGTTGATAAATTGCTTTAAACATGGATGTTACAACCCTAACGAGTGGAGATTGTTCATCGATTCGTCAACGAGAAGTTTAAAAGCCGTTCTGTTACACAATACAAATGTTTATGCAGCCATTCCCATAGGATATTCGGTAATACTGAATGAAGAGTACTGTAACATGAAAGTAATATTAGACCGAATAAAATATAATGATCATAAATGGCAAATATGTGGGGATCTTAAAATCATAACAATACTTCTGGGGCAACAATCGGGATTCACAAAATATCCTTGCTATTTATGTGAATGGGATAGTAGGGATAGAAATAATCATTACATAAAGAGTGTCTGGCCCCTTAGACAAAAGTTCGAACCGGGTTCTAAGAATATAAAAGATAAGCCACTTGTTGATCCATCAAAAATTCTTATACCACCTCTGCACATTAAATTGGGACTTATGAAACAATGGGTAAAATCTTTTGACAAAGATGGTAGCTGCTTTAAGTATCTGCGAAATCAGTTTCCCAAATTAAGTGATGCTAAAGTAAATGAAGGAATTTTCGATGGCCCTCAGATTCGTAAGATGATAAATGATGAAATTTTTGTTACGAAAATGAATCATACAGAGAGAGAAGCATGGTTATGTTTCAAGGACGTAATTAAAAACTTTCTTGGAAATCATAAGAGCCCAAATTACCAACAAATAGTTTTAAATTTAGTAAATAGTTACAAAAATCAAGGCTGCCTAATGAATCTAAAATTACACTTTTTATATTCGCATGTTGATGAATTTCCAGAAAACCTAGGTGATTACAGCGAAGAGTAGGGAGAGAGATTTCACCAAGATATCAAGGAAATGGAGCGCAGGTACCAAGGAAGATGGGACGTAAATATGTTAGCAGATTACTGTTGGTCGTTAAAAAGAGATCTACCATCAACATCGGAGAAGCGGAAGCGTAATCCACTTCATAGATCATTTGACAATAAAATAGTTCGTTACCATAAAAAAGAGTAATGGGCTTAATATTTTTACGGGTATTTTATTGAATTGCATATACTTCTAACAAATTTAAAGTAAATGAAGGAGCAGCAAACTATGATATAGTTTTAAAGGATACGATTGTACTTGCATATACATTGTTCTTTGCTTTATGGTTTACATTACCTTTTGCATTGTTTCAGTTTATAACTAATTTTTTCACTCTCTTTACGTCCATGACCTTGAACTAACCTTGAACTGACCATAAATATAACCTTATGGGACTATACTGACCCTGGATTCGAATTCAGCGACCCCAAAAACCCCTAAATGTCATGGTTTGACTCTACTTTTTATGAATCTTTATGATTTGACCTTCAACTGACCTTGACCATGACCTGATAGGGTTGTAATAAGCCCGGATTCAGATACAGCGCCCCAAAAACCCCAAGATACCATGGTTTTAGTGTATTTTTCATGTATTTCGATAATTTGACCTTCAACTGACCTTGAGAAAGATCTGATTGTTTAATCTGACCCCGGATTCGGATTCAGCGATCCCAAAAACCCCAAGATACCATGGTTTTAGTGTATTTTTCATGTATTTCGATAATTTGACCTTCAACTGACCTTGAGAAAGTTCTGATGGGGTTAAACTGACCCCGGATTCGGATTCAGCGACCCCAAAAACCCCAAGATACCATGGTTTTAGTGTATTTTTCATGTATTTCGATAATTTGACCTTCAACTGACCTTGAGAAAGATCTGATGGGGTTAAACTAACCCTGGATTCGGATTCAGCGATCCCAAAAACATATAAGTACCGTGGTCAAGTTTTTGAGACTTACAATTTTTTTTTGTGGGGCTGTGTAATTGTTCGCAAAGAAAAATTTATAGGATTAAATCGTTTCAGATATTTTTTGGTTTGAGACATATAGAATTAAATGAGATCATATTATATTTATACAGAAATTGTGAACAATTAATCAATTGGAACAAATAAAGTTTTATCTGATTATATAAGAAATAAGGTTTAATAGGACAAATCCCGAAATGTAAATTAGTCTAAATGAGAAGATTGCTAATTGAACTATATTGGATAGAATTGTTTCAGATTTTCTGGTTTGTAACATATACAATTAAACAGGATCATGTTATATTTATAGAAAAAATTCGTATGATTTACTAATTGGATCAAATAAAATAGGACCTCAATTTATGAGAAATGAGGTTTAATAGGACAAATCCCGAAATGCAAATTAGTCCAAATCAGAACATTACTGATTGATCTGTATAGGAATAAATAGTTTCAAAATTTTTCGATTCGTGGTATATAGAATTAAATGGGATCATATTATATTTATACAGATATTCGTGAAAATTCATCAATAGGATCAAATAAAGTTTTATCTGATTATATAAGAAATGAGGTTTAATAGGACAAATCCCGAAATGTAAATTAGTCTAAATGAGGAGATTGCTAATTGAACTATATTTGATTAAATCGTTTCACAATTTTTTTGGGTTATGACATATAGGATTAAACAGGATTACTAACTAATTGTAGCACTTATTACACTTTACTAATTGTATCAAATAAAGTTCCACCTGATTTTATAGGAAATGGGGTTTAATAGGATAAATCCTTAAATTCAAATGAGTCTAAATCAGGTGATTACTGAACTATAGGGGATTGAATCCTTTCAAAATTTTCTGGTTTGTGGCATACAGGATTAAACAGGATCATATTGTATTTTACCAGGCATTCTTAAAAAGTTTTTGATATGATTATGTCAAATTATATCCGATTTTTAATTAAATGTGACACGAAAGTTGAATAATTACAATAAATATTTGAATGTTATTTTAGAACATATTTATATTGAAAATCAATTTTTTTACATTATATTTAAATAGTGTCTATTTTACATATCTTAATACATAATTAATAAAATAAAAAATATGCATAAATTCTTCTTCGAAGATTTTTTCATTTTTATTATAAATGTAAATTTAAAAAATGTAGATACTTGCAGAAGTACTTGCATATGCTAGTAATAAAGTGTAAAGTTTTATTTATTAAAATTTTTTGTTGAAGCTATAGTTCCTCTTAATTCCCAGCACTGAAATAAAAAATTATAATATTTTTAATTACTATAAAACGATATACATTATTATATTATATAGAGAGAGAATGGAACGCGAGTATAATGAACAATAATTTTATCAATTTGGTCAACTAAAAGAAATATTTTGTACAAGATTCCCTAAAAATTATTTGAACTAAATAACGGATATTTTGTATTAACCCCACTTTCTTTGGATAAAAAGAAATATAAAATACAATAAAATAAGTATACTTTTTTGGGATAAATAATTTTCTAGAGTGTATTAAACACAGCATAATTTCTTACAATTTTTAAGTTACTTTACTTAGTGCAATAGGGAAGAATACATAATTTACTTTTTGACCGGCACTTGTGAAAATGGAGCATAGTGCGTTTCTTACACATAAGAATTGTACACGTAATTATTGTGCACAATTTAGCATAGCTCAAATATATCTATATATAATTTGACCAATACTAAATTGTGTACAATAATTACGTGTATAATTCTTATGTGTAAGAAACGCTCTATGCCGAAAATGGTAGAGAATCTAAGCCGACGTGTATTGCGTTGTGAAATTAAAAAAGAAAACTCAATTTGCGAAAGTTATAGCTTATTAAACATCCTTTGAGTGACGTCACACCGTTAAAACATCAAAAAGTGCCGGCCGGAGTGACTTTACGACGTTTGTAAAGATTTAACTATAACTTCTTTAATTTTGAAGTTATCGTGAAAATTCCAATAGTTTACGAAAAAACTATACCACAAATTACAAGAATACACTGTTAATTAAAAATCGGTATTCTTTCCTATTGATCGTAGCAATGATTGCACATTTCCTTTTTTTGTACATTGTTTCCATTCAGGATTTTTAGTTACTTGAATCCTTAGCTACTGTGGATTAATTTAGTCACGTAACTAGTGAGGTGGCGTCTGTCAAACCACGTGCCAATATGTCGCGAATATTAATATGTAGATGTAATATTTGCTGCATAAAAAAATCTTGTTAGTAAACACTAATTAAAAGATAAAATCAATGTTTGGTAAAAAAAAGATATATATTGTATGAAATAAAATTATTTGTTTTAAGAGTTTAGGATCCTCCATTATAAGTGCGTCAAAAAATGAGTGACATAAAATTAATAAAATAAAAAATATGCATAAAATTCTTATTGGAAGATTTTTTCATTTTTATTATAAATGTAAATTAAAAAAAATATTTACAAAAAAAATTAGTTTCATTCATCTACGTGACTTTCGTTGCTACTTTCATTATCAGCAGTATCATCAGCAGTGTCATGTGTACTATTATTCATCCCATCTGCATTATCGATATCATCTTCAAAATTTAATTCTGATCTTTCTCCATCGATTTCATTATTCACACCATTTTCTTGTTCACCATCATCCTCAGATTCATCATCTGTTCGTTTTTCATTGTCATGTTCATGAATATCATCATTTCCATCAGTAGATAGGCTGTAGGCATACTGGCTCACGCGGGTTCTGTATCATGCCAAAGTGATACAGAATCGGTCGTGTGTATAAGGCCTATCCCTGTTTGTCCCCTTCTCCAATTTTTGAGCATTCGTATTGTATTTTTTAAGCCCCTCCCCTGGATTTACCCCCTCTCAAAGTGATACAGAATCGGTCGTGTGTATAAGGCCCATGCCTGGTCCCTTCTCCAATTTTTGAGCATTCGTATTGTATGTTTTAAGCCCCTCCAATGGATTTACCCCCTCTCAAAGTGATACAGAATCTGTAGTGTGTATAAGGCCTATGCCTGGTCCCTTCTCCAATTTTTACCGGATTCGTATTGTGTGTGTTTTAAGCCCCGCCTCTGAACTGTCCCCTCTTAATGTGATCTAGAATTCGTATCTGATTTTTTCTATCCCCACTCTGTAGGCCCGAATACGTAAGCGTTTTACTCCCACCCGAAGAGAGGGAAGAGCTCTTTGCTCCTCTTTTCAAAGAAACAGATGGCAAGCGTAGGAAATGGAAATTAGCCGAAAAGAATGAAAAGAAAGGGTCAGCCTTTCTTTCCTCTGCTTTTAAAAATAGATGGAACGTTGCTCACTGACTTTGCTAGCAATACACGTCATCGTCGCAGGTATGCGCTGTAGATGCGCGCAGATAGCAGGAAGATTGCATCAGTAAACGGCCTTCGAGAACTTACTGTGCGGAGGCGCAAGTTTGAAGGTCCTCGCGCAGGTAGTAGTAAATTACATTCCAGCAATAAATAACCTTTTGAGAAAGGCATACTGCGCGCATACATTCGAAAAGTCTATTTTCGAGCCAAAACACTGTCAGTTTTTCTCCGCAATACACGCTATACTACAGTATGTCATAGCATGTGTTAAAGGTCCTTGTGCAGGTAGTAGTAAATTGTCCCCAACAATACACGACCCTTAGAGAAAGGCTTACTGCGCGCACGCTTGCTTTTTTTTAGGCCTATACGCTGTCAGCTTTTCGGCGAGAAAAGATTTATTACAGCAAGGCTTGGTACAGGTTGAAGGACTTCGCGCAGGTGGCACTTTTCCCAGTAATAAGCAACCTTTTGAGAAAGGCATACTGCGCGCATGGATTCGAAAAGTCAATTTTCGAGCTAAAACACTGACAGTTTTTCGGCGAGAAACGATTTATTACAGTAAGGCATAGCGCATGTTGAAGGTCCTTGCGCGGGTAGTAGTAAATTGTCTCCAACAATACACGACCCTTAGAGAAAGGCTTACTGCGCGCACGCTTGTTTTTTTTAGGCCTATACGCTGCCAGTTTTTCGGCGAGAAACGATTTATTACAGCAAGGCTTGGTACATGTTGAAGGACTTCGCGCAGGTCGCACTTTTCCCAACAACTTTGACGCCAGCTTCTAGAGATGCACTTTCTCGTCATCAAGATTGAAGAAACTTTCACGAAAAAAATGTGTAGGCGTGGATGTGACCGACAGGGAGGTGGTTCTTAAAAAATTCTGGGAGGAAAATTTCTGCAAGGCAGGCGTTTTTCTAATTAAGGGAGGAGAATTTTTAACCAATCGCAGAATTTCTTGAATAAGTGAAAGAAGGGGTAAGCTCTTCTGACGATATAAATTCTAGGGCGCAAACTAGGGTCAGTCAGTAAACTTTCAAATTTCAAAAAATTATACGAACTTGAAATTTGAAAGAAAAATTCGAGATGGCAAATAGCAAGACGAATTTGCAAATGATGCGGGATCGTATCCGGTGGCTTATTTCTAACGGGCCCACATTGCTCATGATGCTTGACCATGTGTCGTGGGCAATGGATGCGATACATTCATGTAAGTATCATTTTATAGAATTTTATTAATAATAATTAAAATAATATTATGTTAAATGTTTATTTATTTTTCAGTACCACCACTACCCCCTGTTGCTGCTATGCAACAGTTATACGAGGGAATAGTACCTAAAGAGAGCGCACCGGTTGCTCGCTCGCCGAGATCAAGGTCGAGCTCGAGATCCAGCTCGAGTTCCAGCTCGAGTTCCAGCTCGAGCTCTAGTTCCAGCTCTAGCTCGAGCTCAAGGGGCAGCTTAAAGGCTGCGAAAGGAAAAAATATACAGGATGTTGGTCGGATTCCAAAAATTTAATCGCCGAGCAGCATCAGCGGCAACAGCAACAACGAGCGAAAGAGGAAAGCTGAAGGTAACTATTTTTTTATTAATTTTTTTTTATGTAAAACTTAAATAAGGTAAAGTTCCCAGTACTTGGACAAAACGAAAATTGTGACCAGTACTTGGACCGTGACAAAAATTGTAATTACTGATAAAGATGATAAAAATATGTATTCGTTGGCATTCATTCGGATAGTTTATGATGTGTAGTATATAATTTAACCAAAATTATCTTAATTTACGTCTTAAATTTGTTATAAATGTAAATATAACATTTTGAGGTTATGTCGATAACTGTAATATGCCGAATGTATTGTCCAAGTTTACGTCCACTGCTTTTTCTGAACCCAGGAGTTGGACACATTTAATTCATATGTCCAACTACTGGGTCCTAACTATGTCCAAGTACTGGGACCAGCTTGGCATATGATGTCCAACTACTGTGACGTATAGTTGAATTTTTAAACTTACTTTATTAGTATAAAAAAGTATGTAAGCGTATTTTTTCTTGTACTAATAATAGTAAAACATGCCGAATTAACGATTAGATTAAAGATTTGGGAAAAATATTGAGTTTTGGCTCTATAAACACTGATTCCGTATTTTCGTTTCAAAAAATGTCCAAGTACTACCTACTTTACCTTAATAAATAATAATCTAATAATTTGTTTTTTTTCTTTTCTTTTATAGATGAAGCTGAAAACCAGCCGAGGCCGAAAACGCCTTCCACGCCACCCCATTTGCATACGATGAAGTCACCTTCCAGGTCGACAAAGATTGGTAAGAAATACAAAAATTTTAAATTTCATTTTATTTTAATATTTATATTATATTATATTTTAAAACTATTTTTTTTTGCCATTTTTATTTTTTCTGATCTAGTGAAGGACGACAAAGCTTCGCTTCAAAGTAAGCAAGCGAAACGAGATTGGCTGCGAATGCACAGCCGAGTGCAGGATAAAACGAAGATAGCAGCAACAGTAGCATCACCATCACTACCATCACCTCGACCACCACCACCACCGCGACCATCAATAGTAAAACCTCGCATCGTAGAAGATGTGACATTCATAGAATAGATATTATGTAATAATATATATATATATATATATATATATATATATATATATATATATATATATATATATATATATATATATATATATATGTAAAAAATAATTATTTTATTATATATTAATTTTTAATGTAATAAGTGTTTTTTTGAATATAATGAAAAAATATTTTTTCAACTTGTTTTCGTTTATTCCCCTTGTCATTTCCTCCATTTTCCTTTTTCGATATTGTCTATATGATGAACAATGCTTTATTCTAATTAATATAAAATATCCGCAGTAACACCCACATGTACCCTATGTTTGCTATAGATTTATCTATTATATTTTAATTTTATATTTGTGAAAGAATAATATCGTAAAATGATTTTACTTTTAATTTTTTTTTATTCAATCATCAAGCTTCTCTTTTTTTACAGAATATTTAATAACAATTTATTTCCAATATACACATGAGTATGTATTCCTTTTAGAAATGATATCTACTTCATCTTGGCCAAATTTAGCATCCAAATAATCTAGTAGCAATGCTCGTATTGAGATAACATTATGTACAGCGCATATAGGTTTCCTTCTAATGCAGAGAATGTGATTAAAACATACGTAATGCTTATCGCTCGATAACGTTTCTAGTGATGGACATCCAAAGTCTTCAACGTTTGAAATTAATCTGTAAATAAAAACAAAAACGTAAGAAATACGAGCATAGAAAAGTAAAAGTATGAAAAAGTATGAAAAAGTATGAAAAAGTATGAAAAAGTATGAAAAAGTATGAAAAAAGTATGAAAAAGTATGATAAAAGTATGAAAAAGTATGACAAAGTATGAAAAAGTAATGAAAAAGTATGAAAAAGTATGAAAAAAGTATGAAAAAGTATGATAAAAATATGAAAAAGTATGAAAAAGTATGAAAAAAGTATAAAAATAGTATGAAAAAGTATGAAAGTAGAGTCATATTATATATCACTTACACATTTGGTATGAGATTTCTTAGTCATTGCACTTTCTGTTCTCCCTTAACGTATAATTTCTCAATCCCTTGCGAGCAAATTTGGAAAATTCGTTGCAGACGATGATAAGGAATATCACCAGCGTCCCATGCAATTCCATGATGATACTTCTCCACCCAGTGAGTCATACATTTTTCTTCTGCTGTCAGTTCTTCCAATGTCATAGGAGGTTTAAAGAGGTATGCAGTCGGTAAAGCAGTTTTCTTTAAATTGAGAAAACTTACTTCTTTGAAAATGAACGAATCCTCTGCTATTCTTTGGAATCCTTGAATGTCACAAATATAAACATTCTCTTCTTGAAATTGCAGTATGGCATTTCTGAACATCAAGTCGTAGTCACGTGTTCTAGCCATCTTACAGCTCTGTAGTTGATAGTTCAGTACGAAGTGAACTCGGAGAATGAATAGGAAAATTCTCTCATCCTGATTTTATAACAAGAAACTCCGCCTCAGGCTCTTTTAGGATTGGTCGTTCAAAAAAGAAAGTATATTCTTGATTGGAGGGATGAAAAGTCGCTTTTTGGTTGGTTCAAACGGAAGAAAATTCATCCCTCCCTTAAAAAATCTCCTTCCTCTTCCCAAAAAGAACTATTTTAGTTGGTTCAAATGAAAGAAAATTCATCCCTACCTAAGAAAATCTCCCTCTTCTTCATTTTATCCTTGGTCAGTTATTTGAATTTTCTACCTCTACTTACGTCGACATTGCATACAAAAAGGGAAGCAGTTTCTTGGATAAGCACAGTTCATCTATCGCGGCCAACGAGTTTTAGTCTTGACTATCGTGCACATTTGTGAAGTCCTATTCTAGTGTCTATTTTAGTGCTATTACAGTGAGAAAAAAGCAAATATGGCATCCATCGATCTTTTTGAACGCCTTGTTCAGCTTCTTCGTGATACTTTACAAAGTGTAAATGATTTAAGTAATAACAATATTCATTATTGGTTGGACATGTGTAATTCAACCATAAAAGAATTAAATGAAAAAATTGCAAAATCTAAATACAATTACAAGAGGAGAGAAACAGAAATGTCAAACTTGCATGACTCATCTTTCGTGCGTGCAAGTTGAATTTGAACAACATCTTCAACGAGGAGGTAATCTACAATCTGAGAAAACAGAAGCTAGTGTAGAGTGGCGAGATGTGCAGTCGACATTCCAAAATCGAATCAAGACTGGCGTAGTTGTAAATATAAAACACATGGACATTGTGAGTTTCTTAAGTGATGCACAAAAGCTCTTCAAAGTTAAGGCACAAGAATGCTTAGAAGAATACAATGCTGTGAAAATAAATTCAGATTTTATCTCGGAATTTTCTATGCAGAAAAATGGAGAGGAAACGACCGATATTAAATATTTCACGAGTGAAAGTGCTACAGTATACATGTCAACAAATTTAGAGGAATGGTTTAAAGACTATATCAAAGAGCCCATTCTTACACAACTAGAAGAATTTCAGGAAAAGGATTCCGGCTGGACATTGAAGAGTATTAAAAGTTTGTGTATAAATATGAAAAAATATTCTCCATTCAAGGGCAGTTCTTATATTCCTCTCCCAAAGTTTATAGAAAACAACAAAGCATGTGTTAATGTTCATAACAATGACAATCAGTGTTTCAAATATGCTATTCTTTCAGCATTATATCCCAGCAAATATAATTCCAACAGAGTTAATCAATATCGTGTACATGAGAACGAGTTGATCTTTAGTGATATACAGTTCTCAGTAAAACTGAAAGATATTTCAAAATTCGAAAAATTGAATAATATTTCAGTAAATGTATACATGCTCAGAAAGTATGGTTCAAAATTTGAAGTATCGCCTTGTCACGTTACGTCAGAAAAGAAGGCTGAACAAGAAAATCAAGCAGAAGAGGAAGATCAACATGTAAATCTACCAGAAAATAATAATCAACCAGAAAAGAAGAGTAGACATGTAAATCTACTTATCATTCAAGATTTTTACATTGATGAGCATGAAGAAAATAATTTTGCTGATGGTGATGAAAGTATGCCTAAATACCATTACGTTTGGATCAAAAGCATGTCTCGTCTTCTGGGTTCTCAACTGTCTAAAGCTAATAGAAAATCATACCACTGTGAAAGGTGTTTACAAGTTTTCTATAATGAAAAAAGATTGGAAATTCATGAAAATCATTGTAAAAATATGAATAATTGCCGAATCAATCTGCCAGACTCAAAGAACAACATTCTCAAATTCGAAGATTACAAAAAGAGAGAAAAAGTTCCTTTCGTTATTTATGCTTATTTTGAATGTTTATTGAAGCCTACTGAGAATGAGAATGCTTTTCAACTACATGAAGCATACAGCATAGGTTACTACACAAAATGCAGCTTTGATGACAGATTATCTGTCTATAAATCTTACAGACAAAAATTTGGAGATCAAGAGACACCTGCAGAATGGTTTGTTCGAGAACTAAAATCAATAAGTGAGAAGATAGATCATCTGTACAAGAATCCTAAACCAATGAAACTCACAGCTCTAGAAGAATTATCATTCCAGAGGTCAACTGTTTGTCATATATGTCGAAAATCAATCCGTGATGAAGAACTTGCAGTGCGAGACCATTGTCATTTTACAGGACGGTATGTTATTAGTTTAGTTATATTTAAAATTAATTTTTGGTGATTCCCAAAAAAAAAAAAAAATGAATTCTTTTTTCTCTTCAGTTTCAGAGGTGCAGCTCACAATTCATGTAATTTGAATTATAAGAACTCAAGATTCATTCCCGTTGTTTTTCATAACCTCAATTATGATACTCACTTCATTTTGAAAGAGATCGCTACTTCTACATTGATGAAAGGACGAGTTAGTCTAATACCTCATAATAAGGAGAAATATATTTCGTTCACGAAATACATAGATGACTGCGACATCAGCTTTAGATTCATAGATTCTTGGCGTTTTCTACCATCATCATTGGAAAAACTCGCATCATATCTACAAAACGTGCCTATAGCGGTGAAAGAGTTTCGATCAGATGGATTCACAGATGAAATGATAGATCTTCTCAGACGGAAAGGTATATTTCCATATGATTATGTAGACGCATTTGATAAGCTATCGTCTACAAAATTGCCAGAAAAGAATGAGTTTTATAATAAACTAACAGATTCCCATATTGCTGAAGAAGACTACAAGCATGCTGTTCGAGTCTGGGATAAGTTCAATATAAAAATATTGGGAGAGTATTCAGATCTTTACTTAAAAACAGATGTTCTACTATTGGCTGACGTTTTCGAAAGTTTTCGAGAGACATCTCTTAAAGCTTATGATTTATGTCCTGCTCACTTTTACACGACTCCAGGGTTAACATTTTCAGCAGCTCTTAAAATGACAAAGGTGGAATTAGAGCTTCTTACAGATATTGACATGCTAATGTTTATTGAAGCAGGTATTCGGGGAGGAATAAGCCAGTGTTGTAATCGAAGACACTCCTATATTTTGATATAAATAATCTGTATGGGTGGGCGATGGTACAGCATTTACCGATTGGAAAATTCAAATGGATTGACTTTGAGGCGAATCCAAGCTTCTTCATTACACCACCAGATTCAGATATAGGTTACATTGCTGAAGTAGACTTGGAGTATCCTGAGGAAATACATGATGAACATCGAGACTTACCTTTCTGCGCAGAGCACCGTGCACCACCTGGCTCAAAGCAGAACAAACTTCTCACTACTCTGAACGATAAGAAAAAGAATGTGATTCACTATCGAACACTCAAACAGGCGCTGGATAATGGACTTCGTTTGAAAAAGGTGCATAGAATTCTGAGTTTCGAGCAGAAGGCCTGGCTTAAACCTTATGTCGAATTAAATACTGAGAAGAGAAAGCAAGCGAAGAATGAGTTTGAAAAACTCTTCTATAAATTATTAATTAACGCTGTCTATGGAAAGTGTATCGAGCGAGAGCGGTCTTGTGTTGATGTACGATTAGTAAATAAATTCACAGGTAGATATGGGGCAGAAGCACGCATAGCTCAACCACATTTTCACAGCTGTGCAATCTTTGATGAAAATTTAGTTGCTATTCAGCTAAAGAGAACAAGTATCACAATCAAGAAACCGATATACGTTGGTCTTTGTATCCTTGATTTGTCCAAGACATTAGTTTATGATTTCCATTACTCGTATATGAAACAGCGAGTAGGAGAAAAATGTAAACTTCTTTATACAGATACTGATAGTTTGATATATGAAGTTGAGGACATTGATATGTATAAAATAATGAAAGAAGACATTCACAGGTTTGATACTTCTGATTATGATGAGAATAATCAGTTTAACATTCCACGTGTCAATAAAAAAGTCCCAGGATTAATTAAAGACGAATGCTGTGGCAAGATCATGATGGAATTTATAGGTTTACGAAGCAAAATGTACAGTATTTTAGTTGATGGAGGAGAGACAGTGAAAAAAGCCAAAGGTATAAAATCCAGCGTTGTGAAGAAGACAATAACTTTCGAGGATTATAGAAGATGTCTTCACGATCTTATTATTGTAAAACGTGATCAATGCAACATTCGTTCAAAATTGCACATAGTGCATACTGAAAGACAGAATAAAATTGCTCTTAGTCCTCACGATGATAAGAGATTCTTATTGCCTCAGAGTACAGACACTTTACCTTGGGGTCATTTTCGAATCATGCACTTCGAATAGAGGAGGATGCTGAAAAACAAGAAATAGTGGTAGGGATGGAAGTGGAGAGGGTGTATGAAGTATCCAATGAAAGTGGGGCAATGCAAGTGGGGATGGATGTTGCAGAAGATGAAAGAGAGGGGGAAATACGAGGTGGGGGTGATGCAGCCAATGAAAATGGTGAAAGGCGAGAGGGGATGACACTTTATGACAATGAAGGTGAACAAATCAGAATTGAATATGATGTGTTAGAGGAGTTTATGCATGACTGGGATCCATCAATGGAGGGGATACGCTCTGAGGGAGGAGAGAGAAGGGATATATTACAGGAGGCAATGGAAAGGACAGAAATTGTGGTGGGGAATGAACTATATCAACAGACAGACCACGACGAGGAGCACATTCGAGCAATCGAAGAGTTCGAGAATTATCATCCTTTTGTGAAGAAACCAAGACTCAACTAAATTTCTAAGTAAGTTCACAGTTAATTCTCACCAATTTTCTTGTTTTTTTTGCTCTAACAAATCTTTTCTCTATTAGAAGTTCTTATTTTTTTACTTTTTCCAGAATGGATCTATCTACACTTAATAAGATTGCTGAACGCGACTTCTTGCCAAGGAAAAAAGTAACAGACTTGGAAAAAGATCATCAGTACATGGTGACAGCACTTAAGGAGGTGAAGACGAGATTCGGTACGAAGGTCGTAGCCGAACTCGACGAAAGTTTTCAAATCTTTTTACCGGAGAAGATTTCATCAGCCATCCTAAGAGATCAAGAGTTTTTTGACAGACTCTCCAATACTGCAAATAAAATGAATTTATTTGTGACATATCAGGGTGGATCTTCCTTTAAGTTTGAATGAAATACGCAGCTTGCTTTGATTATAATACTTATTTTATTCAGATTAAAACTTGTACATAATAATACATAAATAAATACAATAACATAATATGATTGCTTTCTTATTTACTAGTACCTACATTATTGCGTTTACATTAATATTTTTGGTTAAATCTTGGCTAAATCAAATAATTTTTTTTTATCTATCCAACTATTATGCTCATTACTAAAGCCTAACCATTTAACATATGCACGATTTCCACTTTTCTTTAAAACTTTTTCTACTAGATAAATTTCTGGATACATAGTTTTCTGAATTTCCGTTTCATAAAAGCCGCCAGAGATGGGTTTATCATAATAATCTTTGACATGATAAGTTACCGGATTGGTTTTTACAACTCGTGATATTGTGAAAATTTCAGTAGACCAATTTGGTGTATAACCTTTTTCAAAAACATGTTTTATCTTACTTATCCGCACTTTATCTCCTACTTTAAATTTCGGTTTTTTCACAGGTAACTTTTCATTTTGAAAATGCTTCTTGACCTCTCTTTCATTTGCCTGCGTAACATTTTTAGGCTAAATTCCTATTGTCCGATGTTTTCTTGAATTGTAAGCTTTCACCAACTCAGGCAGGATATCCCACCATTTATAGCTCCCTTGTTTGCTGAACTCTATCCACATTGCATTTTTTAACGTTCTATTAAAACGCTCACATATGCTTGCATGAAGATTACTATGCGAAGAGTATAGGTTTATCTTGTACTTCTTCATGAGTTTCTGAAAGTTTGAATTGTAAAATTCTTTTCCTTGGTCAGTTTGTAGATTTGTCGGTACGCGTTCTTGTTTCAGTATTGACTCCATAGCTAGAGTAACATCATTACCACTCTTTGACTTGATTGGTACAGCCCATGCATACTTTGAAAATGTATCTATGACAGTAAGTAAGTAGCGAAAACCTTTGTTTTCGCTGGCGTATGGAATCATTTCTACAAGATCAGCTTGCCAAGTCTCATCTATTCCACGTATATCATATTTTCTTCGCTTGTAGATGCGGCGAGCTGGTTTGTGCAACTCTTCAGCTATTTTTTGTCGCTCCATTTTTTTTTTTTTTTGATAATATGTTTAAGGTTTAAGAAAAACTTTTATTGAGTCAGAATTTTTTTTTTTTCAAAGCATTTTTTCAATTTTGTCTCAAGATTATCTAATCGAATTTTAAGATGAGAAAGAACCTTATTGATTGTATTTAATTCAGTGTTTATGGGAATCTCTAAGTCAACTTTAGTTAAAGCCATTATGTTAGTTAGATTTCTAACTTCTTTACTTATAGTTGTCAGAAGCACTTCCAAGGTGACTGCATCATTAGGCTGACTTGGATAAGCAAGGTTACATAACCTTTTATTTTGTAAATCAAAATTACCATCTAATGTAAGATTATAACCAATGCCTGGTGGACCGCGACTCGCTTCTTGCGTGCCCTCAAGTTTTCTTCCGAACACGTCGAGACTCATGATGCTACTGATCTAATAAGAAAACATGCATTTCAATATATATGTCCAGCTTCACGTAGTTCCTCAATGATCGATTGTATTTCATTGTCGTGATTGTTATTTCCAGCAGATCGTTCCGCAACTAATAATCGCAGTCGCTCGATAAGCTCGTTTGGATCATCCCAGTAGACTAGATCTATAGAAGAATTTTTCTTTGCTATTTTATATTTAGGTATGAGGCCTCTTCCTCACAGATATGTTTTAGATTAACATCGTCTTGACGATAAATTACTAACATATTAATATTGTCCCTTACGAGGTGTTTCGGTATATGATCGTACGACTGACATAGATAAAAGCTGTCTACACTTTTATGTCTTCCCATACAGAAAAATGCTCTGACGTTGTCCTGCTTCTCACAAGCCACATCATCAAAAATCATAATTGAATTTGGTCGGGCTTCATCTGGAGATACTACAGATTCATGCTCACTAAAAGGTAGATATGATACACCTTTTATCGGTTCCAAAACTTTTTCGAGAAATTGATACTTTGGCTGATTCAAGGATTTAGAGTATACATACAAATTTTCAAATCTAAGACCATTGGGATGTGTAATTAGAGCCAATAAACTATTTGTTTTTCCACAGTTAGATGGCCCGCAGAATACTGCTCGTATAGTATCAGGTAGTAATTCTCCATGACGCTTCCTTCTCTTCTGTTTTCCGAAATCAAAGTTTGTGACGGGGAGTTTGACGTTCTGCTCGCTAAAATCCATGTTCACGTGTCAAAGTCTAGTTTGATATTGAACTGTGGAAATATAAACGCATGTTTTATATTTTGATCTTTAGTTATAAAACAACACTCGAAGAGAGATGATCGTACATAAATCTCGGAAACAACCGAAAGGTTATGGATTGCTTGATAAAGTGATCAATAACTTGCCGATTGAAATGCATCTTCCTGGATATCAATACTGTGGTCCCGGAACTAAATTGAAAAAACGATTGAAAAGAGGTGATCCTGGAATTAATCCGCTTGATCAGGCATGCAAAGAACATGACATAGTGTACTCTGATAAAAATGGAGACCGTAAAGCAGCTGACATGAAGCTCGCTGATAAAGCTTGGCAACGTGTTAAAGCCAAGGATGCCAGTCTTGGTGAAAAAGCATATGCTTTTGCTGTTACAAATGCTATGAAATTAAAAGGAATAACTGGAATGGGTCTAAAATTTAGTAAGTTAGTGACGGCTGCTAAAAAATCAATGACACCAAGTAAATGTTCCCGCAAGGTTATTCAATCCGCCTTGAAAGGTGCACGTCAAGCTGTTAAGAAAGTTGGTGGTAAGAGGAAAGTTATCATTCCACGTGTTCTTCCAATTCCATCAAAAACTGGTGGAGTTCTTCCGTTTCTCATACCGTTGTTCGCAGGACTAAGTGCGACCGGTGCTCTGGCAGGGGGAGCTGCAGGAATAGCTAAAGCAGTAAATGATGCTACAGCTGCACAGAAAAACCATGAAGAAAGTAAGAGACATAATAAGGCAATGGAAGATATTGCTTTAGGCGAAGGTCTCTATCTTAAACCATATAAAACTGGAATGGGATTATTTATGAAACCTCATGTTGGTCATGGTCAACTTACTAAAAAAAAAAAAACTTCGATTTAACTTTGCCAAATCGTCCACTGACTGACTATGATCTTCTAAAATATGCTCGTATGTTGCAAATTCCACATTTCCGAGGTGTTTTTATGAGAAATAATCTGCCTTCCGATGGTCCATGGAGTAATGAATCTGCTATTGTTAACTTGGATGACATGAAAAATAAAGGCACTCACTGGGTGTGTTATCGAAAACATGGTTCCAAAGTAATTTACTTTGACAGTTTTGGTGATCTGAAACCTCCCATAGAGCTCATGTTATATTTCAACGTGAAAGAAGTAAAATATAACTATAAAAGATATCAAAATTTTGACTCATTCATTTGTGGTCATCTTTGTCTTCAATTTTTAACCGGAAGACTATAAAAGAGAAGATTGCAAACGAATGGGAATCATTCTCTTCCAATCAGTCATGGAAGACAGTTTCATTTTGAGTCTTTCAGGAAAATCTTCTGTTCTAGAGGCACAATATTTTCCTTCAATTGAACTACCTCAGCATAAAAATTTTGTTTTGGGTTTAGTTGAACTTTTAACATTCAACTCGATTCCCAATGTGGACTATTCGAATAATAAACTTCATGTGAATGGAAATATTATTACTATCCCTACTGGCAGTTACGAGATTAATGCTATTAATAAATTTTTACAAGAAACTTTGAAATCTAAAGGAATTGAATTTTCTTTGAGAGCTAACAACAATACTCTCAGAAGTGAAATTAATTGCAGTCATTCGTTAGATCTCACTCCTCACGATTCAATAGGTCGTCTTCTTGGCTTTACTCCTCGCATTCTCAAGGAAAAAACTCATCACAGTTCTGATTTACCTGTGAAAATATTGAAAATCAACGCACTCAGAGTGGAGTGCAATATTACCGCAGGTGCTTACATCAACAACAAAAAAGTTCATACAATCCATGAGTTCTTTCCCAGAGTTCCACCAGGATATAAAATCTTGGAAGTTCCATCTCATGTCATATATCTACCACTCAGTGTCAAGTGCATAGATCATCTTCAAATTCAAATCGTAGATCAAGATGGAAATTTAGTGAATTTCCGTGGAGAAGAAATTACTATTAGACTCCACATCAAATCTGTATAATGGGCATCGTTTACAATTCTAGAGTGCATATAAGTCAACCAACATGTCAATCGGTCATCAGTCGACCAAAGAAACTCAAACCGTTAACACGGAAGAGCATTCAGTTCCTCAGAAGCCTAGGTCTAAAAGTTCGTGGAGAAAATTCACGTGTATAATTCTCTGCTGCTTCCAGAAAAATGGACGAAATTCTAAGCATTAAATCAGGTGTCGTATTCGATGAATCTATTGCTCATTACGAGGTTCACGCACATCAACCTTACTCAACACTAAGCTTTGATAATAGTGATGAAATTCGTATTTCTATCCAACATCAAGATCTATGTCTCTTACCATCGCGCAATTCTATCCATGTATGTGGAAAACTGCAAAAACCAGATGGAACAGCACTAAATAAAACTAAATTCGTGAACAATGGCATTTGCCATTTGTTTGATGAAATTCGTTACGAAATTAATGCTGTGGAGATAGATAAAAGTAAACATGTTGGTTTAAGCAGTCTCATGAAAGGATGGACATCATTCAATCCGAATCAGACTCTCATGTTAGAAAATGCAGGCTGGCTTGACGTTAGAGAAGAAAGCAAAACTTTGGTAGATGCACACGGTAACTTTTACGTTTCCATTCCTCTGAGTATGATCTTGGGCTTTGCAGAAGACTATAAAAAAATTATAGTTAATGTGAAGCATGAACTCATTCTCACAAGATCAAGAAATGACTTGAATGCAATAATTCAAGAAGGTACTGTAGCAAATAGTGTAACTACATATGAAGACTACCAGGTAAAAATAACGAAGATAGAGTGGTTAATGCCATATGTTATTGCATCTGATAAACAAAAGATCCAGCTGCTGAATTTCATTGGCAAAGATAATCCTATCTCTATGTGCTATCGATCTTGGGAGTTATTTGAATATCCTCTACTTCCGAGCACGAATAAACATGTCTGGACAGTGAAAACTTCAAATCAGTTAGAAAAACCTCGTTTTGTCATTCTCGGACTACAAACCAAGAAAAAAAATTTGAAAACTGAAAATGCCAGTCGATTTGACCATTGTGAGATTAGTAATGTGAGACTTTTCTTGAATTCTCAATATTATCCATATAACAATATGAATCTCGACATATCTAAGAATCAGTTCGCTGTTCTCTATGATATGTATGCCAATTTTCAAATCACCTACTATGGAAGAGATCCACAGCCACTGCTGACAAAGTCTGAATTTATCAACCTTGAACCACTCATAGTTATTGGCTGTTCACGGCAAAACGAATCTATAAAGAGCGCTCCTGTCGATGTACGTCTAGAGTTTGAGTCTAAAAAAGACTTTCCAGCTAACACTTCAGCTTATTGCATGATCTTACACGATCGCATCGTTCAGTACAATCCCATCAGTGGGGATATCAAGAAGCTTGTCTAAACAGCATATTATCTAACACACTTTCGTTTCAACACTCATTCCAAGATGGAGTATGCAGTAGACATGATTGGTTTCAAGCTAATGAGAGATGATTATGTTTTAAAAGTACAAGACTGCCTGCGCACTTCACACCGTCAAACTCATAAAATTATTATATCACTCCTGTAAACATTTGCAAAGAAAATAAAGAAAAAAAGTAGAAAACACTATAGGCATTCTGGTTCACGTGAGAGAATAGGAAGCTCTCCCACTCTCTCGATTTCGGATTCTGGATCATTCTGGGTGATTTAGAATCCGAACGGGTTCTGGATCACTTTGAGAGGGCAGGGGGGTGATACAGAACCCGCGTGAGCCAGTATGCCTATAGCCTATCTACTTCCATCAATCATTTGCTCTATTCAAAATATCTTTTATTATTTCATTGCCATATAATTTATAGATTTTCAGATTGCAAAGTTTGTAGAAAAAAAATTTAAATTCGGTTTAACGTTTAATGATTAATAACATTAATTCTAAACATCTATTTATTGGAACTGTATAAAATGTCTTTACTATTGACATATAAATGTTATTCAACATAGAAAGTTAAAGCGAGTGGCTCTTAAAGCGAGCCAAATGTGCTAGTCTTCGTGGTATATTTTTGAAATGTTCTAGTCTTCGTGGGAAAATCCTAAAAAGTGCTAGTCTTCGTGGGAAAATAGCGAAAGTGCAATTCTTCGTGGCAATCGCCGCTAGTATTTGTAAGGGTCATCGATATTTAGGGTAAAGAATGTATATACGAACAATTTGTAAACTTTTAAGACTGTTAATATTTGGTCAATTTATATTTTTAAGTAAATTTTCTGTTTTAAAATCAAATAAATTATCCGAACCTTTGACTTACAATTTTGAAACTTAATTTCAGTTTATTGTCATCTTTACGATGCATACTTATTAAATGTTTTCTTACATTTTCTTGGGTATAACTACATTCTTATTGTTCGAGTTTTAAGGAGATTGTATGCATAGATATGTCATAAAAACAAACCTTTTTTACTACAATTTAATCTCACATAATTATATTAAAGTCAATATATTATAAAATAAGGGTTTTTTGTCAAACTAAAAAAATTTTTTTTATCGTATTTCCGTTATTGTTAAATTATATATCGTCAAATTTTGACTTTAAAACAGAAAAAGTTCACAAAACCGTAGAGACTATTTTATTTGTTATTCGATTTTAATTTTGAAGGTTTGATTTTGTTCCTTGAAAGATTTCAGGGGGACTTACCCATATAAAAATGAAATAATATCGAAGAACCTGTAAAGTTACAGCCGATTGCTTATAAGCCAATACACGTGTTTTTGTAAGGTTGAGCCTGTACAAGTATAAACTATACAAACTATACAAATAAAAAAGTCTCTACTGTTTTGTGAACTACTTTTTTAAAGTCTAAAATTGATGATATCTAATTTTACAAAAACAGAATTTCGAAAAAAAAATTTAGTTACTTTGACAAAAAACCCTTATTTCATAACACATAGAATTTAATATCATTATGTGAGATTAAATTATAGTAAAAAATGTTTGTTTTTTGTGACATATATCTATGCACACAACCTCTTTAATAGAATAAATAATTAAACTCACCAGTTGCATTTCTTATCTTTGGCGGCTTCCTTAAGTCCGCTATTAGTAGGCCAACATAAGTTTTCACTTTAGATATGTGACCATCTTTCGTTTCAACACTCATATTTTTGAATTTTTTTGTTTGTAAGAAAAAACACAATGCCTCTAAAATAATAATAATATTACATGTAGAATCATAATTAATATTATCGATCTAGAGTTTGAAATATAGACCCGATTCTTAATTGGTTATTTGGTTTTTATAATTTATTCGCAATATTTAACACGAAGTGCAAAAACCCCAAAAAGTGTGTCCCTAATGCGTTTTCAATAAAAAACTTTAATTTCAGCCTCTTTCAGGACTAACAAGCATCTCATTTATAGTAAATATAATCGTAAATTGAGAAAAGTATACTCCGTTCTTACGCCACAAAAAATGAACAAAAGCAAACGCTGAAAGGTGCGATCGCTTTCTGTTTATCTATTCTATGGAATTATCTTATTTGGTCATGATGAGTAGCTTTTATACTCTGAAAAAATAAGGGAGTAAGCTAGCTCGGTTTTTAAGATGCTGTAGTAGTCCGTAGAGCAGTGCTGTTCCAGAGCAAGCCGGGGAGCATAGCACTAAGGACTAATGCAGCACCTTCAATGATTGTGTATCCTTACTTCTATTTCTCAGAAGAAAAATCAACTTAAGCCGGAAAAATTTGGAATATCACGAGACTCTGATAGAATGCCATTTTATTTGGTGAGAACTTTATACAACTTCAACCGCATTTGCATTATCAATTTTCACTATTAAATTTAAAAATCAAAAAGTATAACTTTGGCATAAAGGCTTCAATTGTTACGTGATCTCAATTCTTACAAATCGACAACAAAGAATACTAACCCCATTCTAACGATTTTTAATATTCCGTGAGTACAACAGATAACTTTAAAAGAATTATTTTAATTTTATTTTCGTACCTGTAATTGCGGCCAATTTATTGGGATCGACTTTTTCCCATTTTCTCTTATCTTTTGACCTACGAGAAGCTTCTCCAGAAATTGTGCTATTTTTTAATTCATCAATTCCAATTAGTTGGCGTGCTAACTCCCTGACAAACTCGACCGGTTTCATCATGCCAAAAGCATAATTCCACTGGTTTTGTCGTAGATACTCTCCTTTTCCAACATGAACCTAAATTCAAAAGTCATTTGTTTCATTATCAATTTCAAGACAGAATAATTTTAATATAATATAGTTTCAATATATAACATAGTTTGAAATATATAATATAGTTTTCAAAGTAATACATTTTTCTATATATAGTTTGCAATACGTATTCGCGACCACAAACTCTATTAGATGTATTTGCGAATTCGGAGAAGTGAAAAATACATTGTTTGGTATGCTAAAATAGTGAATAATTTAATAATATGTACCCGCATAGATATAAAAATGATTATCACTTAGTGAAAGTTACACCTAAAAAATCATACTTACCATGAAATTGGTTCTATCTAAGAATCCCACAGCAGGAAATATTCCATCTGCGTTTGCAGTATTTGCATTGTACTGTACCAAATCCTTTATAGCATCTAAAAAACGTTTGGAGTAATTAATTTATTAATAACAAATTTTTTTAAATGTTTTTTACCTTAATAATTTTTTTATTAATTAGTTAACTAAAAACAATTATTCAAAAAACTTTTTTTACTCTATTTGAAGCTAAATAACATTTTTAAAGATTGTGAATTGTTGTATTGTGAATGAACATCTAACCAAATAAATATGAAGTAAAAATTAGTTTCGTAATTTGTATTGAACTGCGGAGTTTTTGTATACCATAACATATATTTAGTCTTAAGGTAATTATGTCATCTTTAATTGCCCATTACAAACGAAAATTATATGGAAAACTTGTAAACATTCCATAATTTAAATAATAAAGCATATTAAAGAAGGGCTTAATGAAATTCAAGAAATTATTTTAAAAAATCGTGGCAATAGATGCGTAAACGTTGTCAATATAAAAAAAATTCTACCTGCACAATAGAATTATCTTTATTTTCCATTCAATTTTAATATTTCGGAGCTTATTTTCTGTTTTAAATAATTATCTACGAATTCGCCGTTAAAAAATTATATATTAATTTAACTTTCAGAATGAAAGACTAATTATTTATTAGTTTATACAAGAAAAAGTTTTTATATGTAAACAAAGTCTTTTCTCTTAAGGATAAAGAAAAAATATACCTATATTTTTTAGACAGCGAATTTGAATAAGCCCTAAAATATTAAAATTTATTGAAAAATAACGAAAGTTCTATTGTATACGTAAAAGTTTTTCTAAATTGACAATATTTACGCTTCGATTCACATTTTGTTGAAATATTTTTTTTTCATTTCGTTAAGCACCCTTCTTTAAAATAATTTATTTTTATAATGGTTAATTCCAATCGGTATAACCACCGTAAAACGACCGGAATCATAAATGTAAATGACTGAACCGAAAAAGAATGAAAAGCATGGGTATTTTTACATTTCGAGGACAAAAATTGTAATAATAGTTTATAGCACACTAACCTCAAAATGTCAACTTTATTGTCGATTTTGAGGTTGTTGTGCTATAAAATATCGTATGAGACTGTTGTGGGAGGTGTTTTTCTACCTTGCTCGATTTTCTCACTCGCTTCGCTCGTGCGAAAACCCTCGAGCAAGGTAGAAAACCATCTCCCACAACAGTGTCATAATATACTATACTGAAACTGATCCGATAAATTAATAAACAAAAAAATGTAGCCGCACATACTGCTTGATAGCGGAATTTTATTATCGTGCTCTAGTAATTCCATTACTATAAAAATGGTTTGAACATATAAAAACATATGAGAGTATAAAAATGGGTTGGTTTAACATATCAAAAGAAGTCGATAAACCATTGAAAATAAAATTTCCTTATATCGCCTACAATTATGCATACCACAAAGTTCTTCCAATAAATAAGGTATATTAATTACAATGACAATACATTGAGAAAGACAATAGAGAAAGAAACATTTATATTACCACGTATTTGTTGAAAATTGTTTATTGCTGTTTTCTGAAGCTCCAAATTGGTATTCGTCATATCTTCTAATAAATCATTTTTGTTTTTGATTGTTACCTCTAATGATTCTACTTTTTTCGCTAATCCATCCAGTCTTTTTGTGTACTTGGAAATTTCTTTCTTTTTTTCATGTAATTGATTTCTTACAGACTGCAATACTTTCTTCAAGTCCTACAAGATTAATAAAAATATTTTTTATGAATATACATGTATTCACAATGAGAAAACCATACCGTAAAATATTATGATATTGTTACCGTAAAATTTGCCTAATAATTTTTCTTTTTCAAGTTAATGTAGAATTGCATTACGCATTGAAGTATGACTTTTTACAAAATTTTAATTTTACGATATTTCATATCGTAAATTTTACGATATATATCATATATTCTACGATATATATCGTGCCAGTTACGATGTAGTTTTCTCAGTGCATTATGTAGAAAATTCTATTTTAATTTCATAACATTCATACACAGCAATAAAGCATATGGATTAAGTGATCAAACCTGGGTTAGATCCTGAAATAAAAACAAAAAAATATTCTTTCGGCTAAAAATTTTGTTTTTTAATGTAAATTAAAAAATCTTTTTGTACTGAAAATATATGTAATATACACAATTTTTACCAAAAAAACATATATATACTGTTACGGATGAATGGGAGACGAGGTAGGCAGCGAAAAAAGTAGACGACGGGACTAGAACCCAGGTCCCCAGTGTGCGAGTCTCGTGCTCATACCACGGAGCTAACGTCTACGATGCAGGCCAAGTGCATCGTAGTCCGGCTCCTCTTATCGCTGACTCGTCTCATATGCTCGCGCTGCAAGCGTTGCAGACGTGTCTGTGACACTTCCCCCTTTGAGGCGAAGCCGTCCTCGGCTTCCGAACTTCCTTACCGATGCAGTGCTGCTTTCTTATGCAGTCATCTGCCTTTACCACACAGCTCAGAGGCCTGATGCGCATGGTCTCCTGTGGACTCAGAGGCGCGTGCATGTCTGTGGGAAGATCGGCGGAATAATGCGAGGGTAAAGTGGAAATCTTGAATTCGTTGATTCGAACACTCAGGAGAGTTTTCTACATTAACTTCTCCTGCACAAGGGATGCCAGAATGTTACGGATGAATGGGAGACGAGGTAGGCAGCGAAAAAAGTAGACGACGGGACTAGAACCCAGGTCCCCAGTGTGCGAGTCTCGTGCTCATACCACGGAGCTAACGTCTACGATGCAGGCCAAGTGCATCGTAGTCCGGCTCCTCTTATCGCTGACTCGTCTCATATGCTCGCGCTGCAAGCGTTGCAGACGTGTCTGTGACAATACTTTATAAAATCACTGACCAAAATTCATGACATTTCCCTACATAAATCAGTGATTTTAGTCACTTGCTACGGCTTTCCGAAAAATCTGGACCATCTTTTTTGCTCTACCTAGGCTTAAAATGTTCCTCAAACCTGTCCCTTCAGACTAAGCGAAAGACATTTCTGAAAAATATCAATTAAGAACTATTAGCCATACAATAATTTTAATTGATATTTTCATATTGTATGTGTGGCTAATAATAGTTAATCAATAATTTTCAGAAATGTCCTTAAGGTACTTTGGCCTATTATTACAAAAATTTACAAATCTCATTAGATTTATTATTTTCATCGAAGTTCATACTGTATTTATCATTTATTTTTTTATCACCCAGATGAAGTTAAAAGTGGACAGAGCAACCCAATTGTCACAATTTTACTCACAGTGGCCGATTCTGTGCTGGGCTTCTCTTGTGCAAGTGTGGCTTTAGCTTGATTTGAATTGTTCACTTTAGCCGTTGACGACCCTTTTTCTGTTTCCTGCGTTGATTTTGTTTTTTTGTCGAGAGAGCTTTTGGCTTGGTCCTGTGATAAAACATTATTACATTTATTTTGTTTGGCAAACCGTTAAATCTATAAAGCTATTGACATTGTCACATGTTAACAAAATTGTTATTCAACATTTCAAAAGTAGAATGATTAAGATGATTTGTTGGGCCATCGTGTCACCTCGGATCGTGTGAAGTTCAAAATTCCTTTAATAAATATGGTATTGTAAATAATGATTTATTGTGACGTGTAGGATCAAGATTTTGAAGTTTACAACGGTAAAATTTAAGAAATTATTGCACTTTGAGAGCATACAAATTTTCAGAATGATTGCTTTTAAACATAAAAAGTTTTCTGAACTCGTGAAAATAAAAGTCTTTTTTTAATACGTGCATGAAAAAAGCCCTTTTTCATGCATGAAAAACGAATAGAAACTCGAGTTTTTTGCTGTAGCGGAAGGAAAAACTCAATTTCCTATTCCTTTAGCATGCTTAAAAAAGGGCCTATTCATACCTTTATCGTGACCGTGTCGGCTCAAACATCATCTTCGCTAGAAAAAGCCAATCCCCCCCTACTTGCACAATACACTACTTTTGGGTTTAACCCAAGCCTGCCCTCTTAATTCATTTACATTTTAGTTAAACTGATGAAGTAAATTAGGGTTAGATAATTTCCCTTGAAAGATCAACTTTTATTTTTCTTTTAGAAATATATAATCAGAATGTAAGTAAAAAGTAAATGGCTGAAAACCATCTATTTATCACTCAGATAAATTAAAAGTTGACAGAACAACCCAATTGTCACAATTTTACTCACAGTGGCTGATTCTGTGCTGGGCTTCACTTGTGCAAGTGTGGCTTTTGCTTGAATTGAATTGTTCACTTTAGGTGTTGACGACACTTTTTCCGTTTCCTGCGTTGTTCCGTTACCATTGTTGAAATCAGATACATTCTGTTGAGGCAAATGAATCTTCCAATAGCTTTGCGAAAGGAGAGGGATTACGTCGCTGGAGGAATAAACGTTTACACAGTAGTCTTTGTTTGGAAAAGAATCTTTATTGATACACTGCGTGCTACCTGAACAATAGTTCGCTCGCAACTGAGATGCTCGAGAGCGTCGCTTGCCTCGCTCGAGACTCGAGGGCGTTCGGCTACGCTCGGCCTCCTTCGTACGCATACGGTACCTTCGCTACGCGATCGCATTAAATGCGATGACTCGCCTCAACACTTCCGCCGTCGGAGCGTTTGATGCATAGTCCGAGATTCGTATATAATTCAATAAATCTACTCTTTGGTAGCGCTTTGGTGAATATATCAGCCAACTGAATTTCGGTGGGCACGAAGATTACATTGATTTCGCCGTTCTCTACTTTTTCTCGAATGTAGTGAAACTTTACATCAATATGTTTCGTGCGCTTGTGAAATTCCGGATTGTGAATTAAACGAATCGCGCTCTGATTGTCGACGTACAATTTCGTCGACTCGTTTGGTCGGTACCCCATTTCGCTCAACAGCGCTCGTAGCCATACTGCTTCTTTCGACGCCGTCGATGCCGCGATATACTCTGATTCTGTCGTACTCATCGACACGAGTTTTTGTCGCTGAGGCGACCACGTTACAATTCCGTTTGCTAAACAAAACGCGTAACCCGTCGTCGACCTCCTGGTCGCTATATCGCTCGCGAAATCCGCATCTGAATATCCCGCGAGTTCGACTCCCGATTCCGATGCTCGGTACTCGATTCCCATTCTCGATGTCCCGATCAAATAAGCAATGATTCTCTTCACTGCTCGCCAATGACTCTCATCGTGATCGTTCTGAAACTTACTGACCGAATTTACCGCGAATGCAATATCTGGCCGCGTTACTACCGCGAGAAACGTCAACGATCCTATTGCCTCGCGATACGGCACCGTTTGCCGTTCGGTCGCTTCTGACTCTACCGGATACAAAACTGTATGAGGATCCGCCGGCACGGAAACCCCTTTTGCTCGACTCATTCCGAATCGCTCGATGATTTTCTTCGCGTAGGCCTCCTGATGTACAAACATCGACCTCGATTCGCGATCTCGACTAATTTGCATTCCGACGAAGCTACTGCAATCCCCGATAGTTACCTCAAATTCTTTGCTTAACTCGCTGATAATTTTCCCGATTACATCTGCAGACTTCGCTGCAATTATTCCGTCGTCTACGAACAGCGCGATGTACACTTTATAATCGTCGTTAGTACCCACAAAGATACACTTATCCGCATTAGTCTCTTTCAGATTGAACCTCTTTAATACACTCGCGATTTTCAAGTTCCAGCAGCGCGGTGCCTGCTTGAGTCCGTACAATGCCTTCTCGAGAAGACACACCATTTTTTTTCGACTTTCGTTTACCTCCAGTCCCGTCGGAATCTCCATCATTACGACCTCGTCAAGAAGTCCATGGAGAAAAGCAGTTCGAACATCGAACTGTACTGCTTCGAGATTTTCTTCCGTGATGATCGCTAGGAGTACTCGAAGAGAATCGTACCTCACGACTGGTGAGAACGTCTCCGAATAGTCCACGCCTTCTCGCTGCATGAAGCCTCTGGCACACAGTCGTGCCTTGAACCTGACCACGCTTCCTTCCGTGTCGCGTAGTATCTTGAAAACCCATTTCGAATCTATGGTTTTTCCACCTGGGATCCTTGGTACTATCTTCCACGTCCCGTTCTTCCGATGTGCATCGAGCTCGTCCTCGATGGCTTCCGCCCATTGGATAGCTTCTGGACCTGATACAGCTTCTTGATACGTTTCTGGAACATTGTATTCCACGAGACACATATCATACCTCTTCGGTTGTTTGATCGTTGCTCGATCGCGCAACACTCTCGGTACCGGGGCCTCTTGCACCTGTTGTACTCTCTCGTCTGCATCTCTTGCTGCTCCTTGTCTTGCTTCCGTCGCCGACGACAGCTCCGTTACCGTCCTCTGCATCTTGGTAATCTTCTTCGTCGATCTCGCTGCCCACCGGCAGTGTGAGTTCGACCTCGGACACTGGTACCTCCGATCTTCCACCGTTCTCTCGTTCGTTGAACGCTACGTGCCTCGAAATAGACACAACTTTCGTAACAGGGTCGTAACACCTGTAATTCGACGACTCGCTGTCGTATCCCACGAGAATCGACTTCTTCGCTCGAGGATCGAATTTTGTGAGCTTCTGTTTCGGTACGTAGACATAGGCGTCGGAGCCGAAGACTCTCATGTGGAGAAGATCCGGTTTCTTCCCCGTCCACATCTCGTACGGCGTACGACTTCCGCCCTTTCTCGACTGCCCAGTCCTGTTGAGTGTGTAGACCGCTGTAGCAGTAGCTTCCGCCCAAAGATGCATCGGCAACTTTCTCGCTTGCAGCATCGTTCTTGCTGCTTCCACTATCGTGCGATTATCTCGCTCAGACTTCCCATTTTGTTCCGGAGTGTATGGAGCCGTGGTCTCGTGCGTGATTCCCCTCTTCTTCATGTATTCAGTCATCTTCTCGTTACGGTACTCGGTACCGTTGTCCGTACGTAGTGTCTTCATCGTGCGCCCGAACTTGTTGTTCACTAGACGCTCGAATTCCTTGAAGCGCTCGTACACGTCCGACTTATGACGAATGAAATGCACGACTCGAAAATTTGTCGCGTCGTCCTTGAAGAGTACATAATACTTCGCTCCTCCCAACGACTGCTCCGGTACTGGTCCGCATACGTCGCTGTGAATGACCTCTCCGGGCTCGCTCGCCGTCTTCTTGCTCTCCCTCTGGAAAGGAAGTTTGTGTAGTTTGCCGTACTGGCAAGCCTCGCAGAAGAAATCTTCCGCGTTCTTGAGTATTACTCCATCCACAAGCTCTTGATTCACCAATTCTGTGAGTGCCCGCTTGTGTATATGGCCGAGTCGCTCGTGCCACATTTTAAAGTCCATCGCCGTCACATTGACTTCTCGATGCTTCTTCGGTCTTCGGAAAAATAATCGGTACAGCCCGTTGTTCTGTTTTTCTCCGGATGCCTCGACGATGCCTCCTCGCGTTATCTCTACGACTCCGTTTTCGAACTCTACTTTGAACCCCTTGTTCGTGCATGCTCCTACTGAAAACAAATTTCGTGTAACACGAGGTACGAGTAGCACGTTCTCGATGGTACCGCTTTCCCATTCGCCGTTGACGAATTTTTCGATGCGGATTCTACCAACGCCTGCCACCTCGCATACTCCATCATCACCCAGTAAAACAGTTTCCCCTTTTACCGGCCGCAGTTCCTCGAACCAGTCGCGACGCGACGTGACGTGCTCCGACGCTCCGCTGTCGGTAATCCAGACGTCCCTCTTGTCGGCGTCCCGCAACCGTCTTGACTGCTCGACCGAAGGCTGAATTCCTCGATCCCCCACTACTAGTGCCTCTGCGCTTTGTTTCTGCGACTGAACAACGAACGCACACCCGCGATTCGATTGACCTTTGTTATTGTCCTTTCTGTCCTTACTGTCGCCGTCCTTCTTGCGCTGCTCGCACTGACTCGCGTAGTGTCCCTTTTCCTGGCACCGAAAACACTCTATGTTCTTTTTCGACTTTTTCTTTTTCGTGTCCTTTTCCTTTGAACGCGCACCGTCTCTCGAACTACTTTGTCTCGTGACTGCCAACGCACTCGCTGTGTCACCGTCTTCACTTTCGTTCGAGTCTTCCCGTATGAGCCTCTCTAGCAAATACGTGATCGTCTGACGCGCCGGGTCCACACTATCCCACGCTGTCCGCAACACGTTGAATTTCGGTGTTAAACTCGATAAAATCTTCGCGATTACTGCCGCGTCGGAGATCCTTTCTCCGAGATCGATTAACTGCCGCGCCATATTTTGAATCGCACTTACGTGCTGAATGGCCGTGTCCGTCGGACCCATCTTGTAGGAATAGAACCTCTGCGTTAACGCGCCGACGTTCGATGCTGATTTATGTTCGTGTACCGTGATGAGCTTGTCCCACATTTCCTTAGCGGTACCGCACACTAATACACTCACTACTTGTTCGTCCTCCATAGCCGACGCGATAATCGCCGTCGCTTTGGCATTGTCTTTTATCCACACTTTCGTAAGCGCAGCGTTGTCACCCTCGGTGTCCGCTGGCCTCGTTCTGGTACCGTCGACCACGTCAAATATCTCGTTCGCCATCAGCACTGCTGATATTTGAAACTTCCTCGCTTGGAAATTTCTCCCGTCGAACCGCTTGACCGATCGTACCAACGCGTCACTCGACATCTTCGAGCGGCGACGAAAACTCGGATCGCGTGAACAATGAAGCCAGAAAAACTAAAAACTACGCGTATGCCGACGCGCGCGATACGGCACGAAACTCGATGACGTATATTCTCGCTTATTCGTTTTTCCCCGATGCCCGAGATTCGACGCACTTCGATCTCTTTCCGAGCACCTGCCTCGCGAACACTTGTCTCTATTGTCTCTCGGCCGCGTGCGTCTCGACACGCAACAATGGCCGCCTCGAGCTGCAAGCCCGCACGTTTAACTCGGTACGTTGCCTGGGCCCATAACCTGTTGAGGCAAATGAATCTTCCAATAGCTTTGCGAAAGGAGAGGGATTACTTCGCTGGAGGAATAACCGTTTACACAGTAGTCTTTGTTTGGAAAAGAATCTTTATTGATACACTGCGTGCTACCTGAACGATAGTTCGCTCGCAACTGAGATGCTCGAGAGCGTCGCTTGCCTCGCTCGAGACTCGAGGGCGTTCGGCTACGCTCGGCCTCCTTCGTACGCATACGGTACCTTCGCTACGCGATCGCATTAAATGCGATGACTCGCCTCAACACATTCTTTCTCTTCGAATTTTGCTGAGCTATTTTTTCGACCTTTATTTTTCTGATATCAACAGCATTTTTTCCAGCAAGAATGACTTCATTTGTTACTTTTAGTTTTTTACGTTCGATTTCCTGTACACAATTCAGTTTATTAACCTATATGTAGTTATGTTATAATGAAGGATAGGGTTATAAGGAAGGGGGATGGGTGGGAAGAAGCTGGCAAGACTGAGATGAATTCAGGCTTATTAGTCCGGGCGCTAAGGGAAGGAGTAGGGGTCTGAGTATAACATTTCAGACAACATTTAAAATAACTGACCAGCGACCACTGTCACCGCTCGGTAAAACGAACACACCCATAAAATGAACACACCCATAATTAAACATAAAACATACACATTAGTTCAGTTGTCATGTGGTGCAGCCGTAATGCTTCTGCTAACCACATTTGCTTCTAAAATTTATTTTTATTTTATTTTGTGCAAAACTATAGGTAAGAACAATGATTAAAGTAGTTTAGTGACTAAAATAATGCAAACCATAACTATCTTTTAAGTGTTAAGTCTCAGAAATAAACATATAAGATAGACTTTCAAAAACTACAAAAACAAAGTCTAATATAAATTTACTTGTACTGGCAAAATCATGCAATTAATCTTTGTACTTTTGAGTTTATTACTAGGTAAATCTTTCAATTTTTTTGAAATTGTTTCAAAACCAAAATTGTAATTGATCTTTTTTATCACTGGAAGTTTAATTGCTTTTGTCATTTGCAACTTTGAGGAAAAATAGAAGTGTTGAAAGTATAAATTCATAAAGATTCATAAAGATTTATAAAGATGATTTATAAAGATGAATTTTAAAAATTATAAGTAAGAACACATTCATATCTCAAAAATTTGTTCAATTATTTTATAGTTCTGCATGTGATTGAATCGACACTTTTATATTTCTGAATTTATATTTTCAACACTTATCTTTCTGAATTTTTACTTTCGGCACTTTTATCTTTCTGAATTTATACTTTCGACATTTTTATTTTTCTGAATTTATACTTTCAACACTTTTATCTTTATGAATTTATACTTTCAACATTTTTAAGTTTCTGTATTTTCATTTTTGATACTTTTGAGTCTTTGTATTTTCACTTTCGATACTATTCATTTTCTAAATTTTCGTTTTCGTAACTTTCAACTTTTTGCATTTTTATTTTCTATAATTCTACTTTTGATACTTTGGACTTTCTGAATTTTCGTTTTTGTAACTTTCTACTTTCTATATTTTTACTTTCGATAGTTTAGAATTTCCATTGTCGAAACTTTCTACTTTCTACATTCCTGACTTAGGGCACTTTACACATTAAAAATTTTTAACACCCCCCCCCCCCAATTATTTTAGTTAGCTTGCCCAAAAGTTGAAATAACGACAACAATTAAACTTTATAATCATAAGCTTTTTAAATAATAAATATTGAATTTTTAATCATAATTCTAAACTATACATTATTGAAAATAGCTACAATTACCAGTTTATCCCCTTTTGCTGGAAAAACTCTCTTTAAATCAGGCGCTGTTTCACACAGGTTGAGTGGTGGAACTTTTGCTCGTTTAGTATCAATTGAGCTTTTCAGTGTTTCCTCATCATCTGAAACAAAAAAATTATTTAAAATATAAATCCATACATCTATAATAAATACATAACATCAAAACTAATAAAAATAAAAATTAATTGTGTTGCTATGGCTGGGGTATAAAATTAAAAAATATTCTATCAGTTGTGTATATTTACCATTGACAATGATTACAATTCCTTGGCAACGTTCTTCATTGACAGTCATCCAGTACTTCATATTTTTTTTGTTTTTCGACCAATCAAAATTTTCAATGGTAGACGTTGCCGTCACTTCTTGTTTAGTGGCAAATTTGCCATTTCTTATGGTATGCACCAATGCAAACATTCCCTGAGAATTATTCAATAATATGAATTATATAATTTTTAAATGCTATATTCTACTTATAAAAACTTCTCCTCATAAAACTAATCTAAATGAACATCTTTCAATAATTTTTTAACCTATTTCGTCTTGCGATTTATAATTAAAAACATTTTATTTTGATTACGAAAAAATTTAACTTCATTATTTTCTTGACTATGAAGCATCATCAGACATGTAAGTTAGTAAATAAAACATGATGAAATTGAAATCTTCATCGGAAAACGTTTTATGACGTCTTTGTTTCTTTGTATAATGATACACTATGAATTTCAAGAAAGCATTTACAATAATGTAACAGTAACAATAACATTTTTCTTACTAGATATAATAAATAGAATAACTTAACATACGACGGACGCACATATAAATAAAAAAATTAACCTGTCATTTATATCCACCTATATTAATTTTAATCTAATTTTACTAAGGAAGTTGCATCATCAAAGTAAGATAAAGCTAATAATAAAGAAGAACAAAAACATGCATTAAACAAAGATTGTAGAATAGACTTATGTAAAAATGCACATAATCGTGCATCAAAAGCTTGAATCAAACCAAATAATTTCAGTAATTTTTAAGAAATATTTATAAGATAATGAAAAAACGTGCAATCGATTGAAATTTTGACGGGGAAACTTCACGATGTCATTGTTTCTTTGTTTAACGATACCAGGAATACCGAGAAAATATTTACAATAAATTTTATAACGAAACTAAACTATTATTATGAATACTAATATGAAATGAAGGTTGATAAATTTATAAAAATAACGTGCATACGATTGATGAAAAACTTAATTTTGTAAGAAAATATTTTCAGTCATTTTTTACGATGTATAGAATTTGTTTTGCTTACCTTGACAAAAAGAAACGTATCTAACGAAATTATATTTCTGGAATCGTCTTCTAGGAGGCACGATGTTTTTATTTCGATTTGGGTAAGAAAGACGAGAATTTATGCTTTAAGCAAATCGGCGTCTTACGACAACTTCACCGACAAAGAAAAGGCTGTGTCTATATCATCGCTCTTGAGTCCGCTCCAAGCGTTGCGCGCCGTGCTTTGTACGCCGCCAGTCCGCCACACACTGTATCGGAGCTGTGATTGGCTATACTTCCAAAATACTTGTCCAATCGCTGGATACGCGCACGTAGAGGAGGGCGGGCAGTTTGGGCAGTGGGGCCTTTTAGGCAGTTAAATTATTTTAAATACTGTGGTTTTTTGAAATACAATTTTTTTATATATATACTGGTTAGAATTTAGCTAGAAAGAAATCATTGTAATAAACCATACAAGCATACAAAATAATGTATTTTTCATAGATGAATTCTTTAACTTTTATTTTATTTTTGTTTGTTTATATCAATTACTTTACAGTAAAAAAAATCAATATTTCAAAATTGAGTATAGTTTGGGGCAAAATTTATGCAGTACGGCGGGGCATTTTGGGCACACAAGTTTCCTCAAATGCACATCGCTAAATTTGTATATTATAAAAATATTTATTATTACACTTCATCAATATAACTTATTAGTTTAATAACATTTTTAACACTGTTCAAAACATTATTTTGTTCTAAGAACTATTTTTTATTTCTTGTTATTGCTTGCATTTTGGGGTTAGAATCTGACATGTACTCATAACTATATTTAGGAATAAATTACATCTTTCATGTTTGGCCAAAAATGTCAAACAATCTTTTAATACACATAAATAAAATTGTGAAAATACACATACTTTTGGAACATTTGTTACAAACAAATTAGCACATTTTTTCACAGTTTTTCATAGTTTTTCACAGTTTCTCATACTTATAAAAAACACGTATTTTATCATAATTGAAGATACACAATTTTTCACATTTTTTCACAGTTTTTCACAGTTTCTTACATTTTATCACAATTTCTCACAGTTGTAATTTCCTCTATGTAAGAGAATGTAATGAAAAGAAATGTGAGAAAACTTGAAAAACTGAAAAACTGAAAGTTATGTATAAACTGAAATATTGTATAATATTTTTTAAAATTCTGTTCCAAATATAAGCCTAATTTCACAGTTTTTCACGAAATTTCATAGTTTTACACACTTTTTCACACATTTCACACAAATAAGTTTTAATTTTCAAATCATTTAATTCAAAATAAATTATGCTTAAAGTAATACGTCCTTAATTCGAAATCACAAAATGTAATAAAACGTAAGAAAAAGTTAAACGGTTGGATTTCAGACATTTTTGTACGTTTCTATACATATTTTTATGTTTTATTACGTTTGCTTACGTTTCATTACAATTCCTTATTTTAAAAAGAATAAGTTTACTTTAATTTTTCACCGATAGGTGGCGAGGCATACATAAACCAATTCACCATTTACAAAATAGGAAATAAAAGTTACTTAAGAAACATTGGCACTTAGAAATTTTTATTTTTAGGAATATTTGACACTACGGGTGTCTGTTTAGTGACCGGAGTTTTTAGTGTGAAAATGTATTATAAAATAATAAAACGTAAAAAATATAACCCTGGTTAAAAAAACATAGGACCGGATTGTAAAATAAACCTATATGACCTTATCCGGATTTTGAAACCTCTTTCATATAGTCATATCCAAATTAATACGAAATGGTTGATTTCCGGATAAGTGCGGACAAAACAGGATGAGATCAAAAAGTCAATTTCGAGGTCAATTTGGTCTTGTCCGGAATTCTAAACAGGTTTTATCAGGTCTTATCCGGTCTCATAAGTTTTTTTAACCAGGGAAGAAAATATAATATAAAACGGTCAGAAATCCAACAGTTTTTAACCGTTTCTTCTACTTTTTACGTTTTTTAAGTTTTATTACTAATTCAGTAGAGTAATTTTCACCCTGAAGACAGAATATCCCACGTTTACAATGATTTTCACGGTAATTTTTATCAAAAAATTCTCTCTGTGTATAACTGATTTTTAATTACGTATTCCTATTCCATTCAAATAGGAAGTTAATATGATTTAATAGATTACCATTTATTCCTATAACATTTCAATAGGAATCTAATAGGATTTAATAGATTTTCATTCATTCCTAATATATTCATATACCAATTTAATGAAACTAGTATAGACTTTTATCCTACCCTGGTAGAAAATTATCCAGTTTAATCGAGGCCTCGATTATTTAACACTGCAAACTAGATAGATGTATATAGTTATAGATTACTTTCCACCAGGGTATATAAGCACAATGAAATAATTCAATTTTTTTTAAATACACACACACACACACGCACGCACGCACGCACACACGTACACACGCACGCACACATATATATATATATATATATATATATATATATATATATATATATATATATATATATATTATAATTTAAATTTTGAATTGATTTCATAAATAAAGTGTAAATATATACAAGAGTATTTTTGTTACAAATCATGAGTGGTCAAAAACCAGAGAAAAAACGATATAAAGTTAGAGACGATATGCATAATCGTCATCCACAAACACAACGAAAGTGGCAAACTGTAATGGAAATGGGTAATTATAAAAAATTAAGTTCAAGGCATTTTCTAAAGTCCTTAAATGTAAATATTATCCTTAGGCAAGGAGGTAAAAAAACTGTTATAAACGATTTTTTTGATAATTGGGTAGAATACCGTTTTTTAGTTAACATTGTATTCTTGTAGATCGTGGTATAGTTTCTATGTAAACTTTTCGAATTTTTACGATATCTTCAAAATTGAAAAAGTTATAGTTAAATCTTTGAAAACGTTATAACGTTACTCCGGTCGGTACCTATGATGTTTTAACGTTGTGCTCTTTTTTAATTTCAAAAAACAATACACTTCGGCTTAGATTCTCTACCATTTGCACAAGTACCGATCAAAAAATAAATTTTTTTTTCCCTATCGTCATAAATAAAATCTGACTGAAATTTTAAAACGAGAAATTCAAAATGTTTATAAAGTCTACAAAAAAAAAACAGTATTCTCATGGAGAAATATTTGCTAAACTAGTAAATTTATGATTTTTTGTTCTATATTTAGCGAAATTCATGTCTTAATTAGTATGAAAAATTACTTTTATCATTATTACCTTATTTGTTAAATAAATACGTTATTTGTTAAAAAACTCTCAAAAAAATGTTTTTTTTTCTATTAAACGAACATTGAAATATTTTTAATAAAGTCTAGTATTAAAGTGACTAGTAGCGATTTTATATGAACAATTTTTTATAGGACAAATGTATTTGGAGGAGAATAAATTTGAAGATAGTTTTTCAGATGAAGAAATCAACAATGAACGTAGTGCTTATATGTGTAGCAATGTCGCAACATCTAATCCTACAAGTGAAAGTGGTTCGAATTGTAATGAAGTCAATGACATTGATAACGACATAACAGAATACAATAAATCACTTTCTGATATTGCAAACAATGCTGAAAAGGACGAAATCAATACAGATTCTTATAATAACAATTCGGATGATAATGTATTATATCATTCTAATGTTGATACTGGCAATGACGATCAGCCAGCAGAAAGCGTCTTGCAATCATTTTATGATACCTTTGATGAAGTTAGTGATGATGAAAATTTGGAATATTACGATGAAAAAAAAATTCCTGAAAATTTAAATGAAATATTGGATATTATTATGTTTCCACAATCGAAAATGACTGTAAAGGAAGTCTTTAATATGGTAGAATCCATATATCTGCGATATCACATCTCACAGGTTGCTCGAAACGCTATATTGAAATTAATAAAAATCTTAGCAGGACCAGAATATAAATCTTTAAATATTAATGCATATTATGCTTCGAAATTATACAAACCTACTGAAGAAAAGAAAACTTATACCTTTTACTGTACTGAATGTAATGTTGCCCTACTCGAACCTATTACAAGAACAAAATTAATAAAACAGTCATCTGTTAAGTGCAAAAATTGTTCAAAAAATTTTATTTTATCGACATCGAAAGACAATTATTTTGTTAACGTAGATGTAGAATATAAAATTCAGAGCATTTTAAGCAATCCTGAAATTTTAGATGAAATTATTCTTAACGCATCAATGTCAAAACACAATCGTAATTTAGAAGTTGATCACATTTCTGATCTTGATGATGGACAACTCTATAAACAAAATAAATATTTTGATGACAAAAGTGAGAAAGATATAGTTTTAACTTTAACTGTTAACAGCGATGCTGCTGCAATGTTTGAAACATCAAAAAAAAGTTTATGGCCAATTCTACTTATAATAAACGAATTATCGGTAAAAACACGGTCTAGAATGTTGATTCTAGCTGCCGCATTATACACTGATCACGAGCCAGATATAAAATTAATGAACTTGTATATGGAATATTTTATAAAACAAATAAACAAATTAATTACTGTAGGAACTGTAATTTATGATAAACGACGTAATAAGAATATAAAAATATTCATATTACCACTGTGTTTCGCTGTGGATTCGGTTGCCCGTCCAATCATTGCTGCACGCCTAAAATTCAATGGGTACTACGGATGCGCTTGGTGTTACATTTATGGATTATATGTAAAAGGTTCAGTGAGATATACAAAAGAACAAAACAATAAAGCTTCTAATTGTACTCAAGAAGAATACTTGAAAGATGTCGATAATTCAAAGAATTGTCTACAGCCGGTAAGAGGAGTGAAAGGAGAATCAAAAGTTTGTACGATGTTACCATTCTTCGATGCAATTTGGGGATTCCCTCCAGAATATATGCATGGAGTTCTTATGGGTGTAACTAAGCAACTATGGCAATGCTGGACAAAAGTTTCTTGTTCTTATAAAATAAAACCAGCAATGATAAAAGTGATTGATGAAAGATTAATTTCAATAAAACCAATAAAAGAAATGTATCGCCTTCCAAATCAGTTACAAAAAAAGTCAAAATGGAAAGCGGCAGAATGGCTGTTTTGGCTATTATTTTATAGCATTCCTTGTCTCCGTGAAATTTTACATGACAAACCATTTACATCATATGCTTTACTTGTCAAAAGTATTAATGATTTACTATCACGAAGTATTTCAAAGGATACTCTTTTAGAATGTGAAAAAAATCTAAAGCAGTTTGTAGAAGATTGTGAGCAGTATTACGGTGAGGAATTCATGACTTTCAACGTACACGACCTAACTCATCTAACTAAAAGTGTTGAAAAAAGTGGTCCGTTGTGGGCAACTTCAGCATTTGCGTTCGAAAGCAAAATAGGGCATTTGAAAAAACACGTTACTGGTCCAAATGGCGTTATTGAACAACTTAGTAATAGAATTCTAGAACAGAATGAATTAAATAAAAAATTATTGGCAATGGGTGAAGAAAATGAATGTTCCAATTTTTGTAACGAAATTATGTCTAATAATCTAGAAAGTAAAAACTGCTTTAGATCCACTGATAATGCCATTATTCCTTACGATTATATTAATGAAGAAAAAAACATGTACAATAGATGTATATATAAAGGAACTGTAATACATTCCACAATGTACGAGCGTCCAAAGCGTACCGATAACACGTTTGTACTTTTAGAAGATCAGAAGATTGCACAAATAATGTACTTTTTCTTATTAGAGAATGCTTGTTATGCAAATGTTAGATATGTCAATGTAAGAAACATTGTGATTAAAAATTCACGTATTAATCATATTTATTTATTATTTGATAAATGCGATTACACTGAAAATGTGCTGATTACTAAAATACAACAAAAATTAATTCACGTACAAATCATAAATGATTTAGAATACATCTGTATGCCATGTACTGTACGGGATTCACAATAACTCATGATTATTTAAAAGATCCGTTATATTTTTAGCCTTTATTATGTTGTAAATAATACCAAATAAATCTTTATTTGTATATATATCTTATTCTTTTTTTTTTTATATACGTGATTTCTTTTTTATTCGTATGAAAAAGAAAAACTCGGTCACTTAAGGTCAAGTAGTTCCGGATAAAAGTTGATTAAAAATTAATAATCGCAAATAATAATTAGCGAAGTTCACCATTTTAGCTAGAAAGTTGCTAAAAGCAACGTTTCTACCAGCTGTCAAATTAGAATAGGTATAATTCGTAGGATGTGTAGGTAAAACCAGATATTATTTATTATGCTTATTGCATAGGACATTTCTGGTTTTGCCTCCCTGAACCCGATAAACTGTTAAACATTTCTAATATTCAAATAGTTTTGTCTAGGTATTTAGAATGTTTTTTGTTAGGGCCGGTATTGGAGTACCGCCTATTTGATCCCATATACGTTGGGTTACGATGCCACATCAACCCGAGTGTGAGAAATCTATTAAATCCTATTCACCAATACAAAAATTGCATATACATCCTATTCGCAAATAGGATCTTTTCACATTTGGAAAAAGGAATTAATAGGATTTAATAGATTTGTCACACTAGGGAAAATAAATATTGGTGCTATAAATTTCTATTTCTTCAAGAGTTCTGTGTAAGAAATTATCTTATTCGATCCAATTTACACCATGATTCGCCATATTTGATCCCATAATATGTATACATACTGCTCGAAAAGTGTAATATTCAATCCTATATATTATAGTATCACATCAAAGCAGGTATGATTGATATACATTTATATTAAGGTGGTGATAAACCCACCCGTCATGAACAATTACGAGAACTCACTTATTTCATCTAATTTTCAATTTTTAGTAAATATCTCTCTGAAATGTCGTTGTTCTAATCAAAAACAATAACTTTTCATTGAGATATTTTCAGAAAATTCAAAAATAAATTAAAAAACTGGTTCCCCGTATTTGATGATAACACGGGGATTTAGCATCACCTTAATTAAAAAATGTGTACACTACATTCGCATGTTCAAGCGAAAATGCCCCACCTGATGGTCGAACTGGGTACGGCTCAAAGTTCTAAATAAACTAATAACCCTTTTCTTTAAATGAACGCAAGATGTAAACTGAACTTAAAATATGCAGTACAAAACATTGCATTAATACATAAAAATAATATTAGTAGTTAAAACAATTAAATGTTATACTAAAAATGTAAATTTAAGGCTATCAATGTTGAACATTTATCCTTCCCTCCATATCGCGTGATTTTGATATAACTTTATTTAAAGGCTCGTTTCAAATAGAAAAGTATTTTATTAGTTCCGATTGACACCAAACTGCTTCGGTATTGAACTATCGCCTATTTGATCTCATATGTGTTAAATACTAATTTATTCGGGAATAGTAATATTTAATCCTATAAAATGACGTCACATCAAAATAGGTATTGGTGCTATAATTTCCTATTAATTCTAGAGTTCTTAATGTGTAGGAAATTATCTTATTAGATCCAGTTTACATCCTAATATATATAATGTTAAGTATCGTCTATTTGATCCCGTATGTATTAAATACTATTCTAAAAGTGTAATATTAAATTCTGTATATTATTATAGTATCACATAAGAGTAGGTATGATTGCTATAAATTTGTATTAATTGAAGAAGTTTTACTAATTTCGCATGTCCAAGTGAAAAAGCCCCACCTGATTGTCGAAGTATAGGTACTGCTCAAAGTTATACATAAACAAATAATCCTTTTTTTTAAATGAATGCAAGATGTAAACTGCACTTAAAATATGCAGTCATAATAACATTGCATTAATAAAAAAAAATAATATTAGTATTTAAAATAATTAAAAATTATATTAAAATGTAACATTTAGGCTATCAATGTTGAACATTTACACTTCCCTTGATGTTTCACGTGATTTTGGTATAACATTATTTGAAGGCTCGTTTCAAATAGAAAAGTATCTTATTTGTTCCGATTTACACCATGCTGCTTCAGTATTGAACTATTGCCTATTTGATCCCATATGTGTTAAATACTAATTTATTTGGGAATAGTAATATTTAATCCTATAAAATGATGTTACGTCGAAATAGATACGCTCCTATTAATTTCTATTAATCAAGAATTTTTATTGTATAGGAAACTGCCTTATTAATTCTCGTTTGTAACATAATACGGACTATCACCTATTTGATCCTATGTATGTTTTAAGTATTAATCTATTGAGAAATTGTACTGTTTAATCCTATAAGCTAACGTTTTATCAAAATACGTATTATTTCTATACATTCTTATTATTAATTAAGTTTATCTCAAATATGATGATCTATTATTTATTTCTATTTAAATATAGCTACAAATTGAATCGGTTTCAAACAGAGAAGTTCGGACGAGAAAATCGTATTCAATCCTATTACGGTTTTAAATAGACATAAAATGTGACTTTTACTATATGCAATTATCAAATTAATTCTTATTGAAACAATACGGTTCAGAAAAATTAATTATAATATTTCCATATTTGATCTGTTTTAACTAATACGTATCTTATCTTATTTATTCCTATAGGTTTCTCTAATGTGGATTGCAACGATATAATCCAAATAATATAGAATAGTTTAGATCCGATTTATTCTGATATAATATAAATTAAATATTTGTAACGGAATTGAGTATATTAATCCCTATTAAATTTTTAATAAACTTAAAAAACGATATGTAATATGTACCCATTCAAACTTATTGAAAAATATGGAAATGGGATTGCATCAGCTATTTTATAATTAAATATTTTTATATATTTTATTTTTTCTGATACATTCCTATTAATTTGAAAGAAAATTGCTTTCTTATTCAATCCTATTCATTTTGAATAGGACACTTTTTTCCAAATCGGAAATTTTATTCATTCCTATTACATTCAAATAGGAATTTAATAGGATTTAATACATTCTTCTCGGCAGGGAGCCTTGGTACAATTCCGGTCACTATTAAAAAGTTACTTTTATAAGTGAAAAATTTCTTTAAATCAATTATATGAACCTTCATATGATCTGTTGCATTATTATTCACACTTACACAGGGGAATATGTAATAACATAACCACCGTCAATTAAAAACTTAAAGAGTAACACCACTCTAGCGGCCCGAAAAAATGCTTAATTTGTACGATTTTTTACAAGAGTAGGAAAGAACGGATCAAATTTCTTTTTTGGGGTTTACTATACATATATTGAGGTACAAAAATATATATTTTTTTGCATTTAAATACAAAATAGCGGCTATACAGCGAATCTCGTAAGAAGCCTTTTTCTCAAACCTCCAAATGGGAGAACACTTTTCTCGGAAAGTATGAGACCTGGAACAAAAAACCAAAGAAATTCTTTATCTATATAACGTTAACTTTGGATGTACGTAGGGTTTTTTTTTATTTCGATTTTGTAGAAATCCAATCCATGCAATAGTTTACGAGTAATCTGTTCTCCCAGTTTGAAAAAGGCTTCTCACGAGATTCGCTGTTTAGCCGCCATTTTGTATTTAAATGTAAAAAAAATATATTTTTGTACCTCAATATATGTATAGTAAACCCTCAAAAAAGAAATTTGATCCCTTATTTCCTACTCTTGTAAAAACTCGTACAAATTAGGCATTTTTTCGGGCCGCTAGAGTGGTGTTACCCCTTAAGCAAAGATGCCCTACCTGAGAGCGCAGCGCAACGTTTTCCTAGCCTCACTTTCGGGAGCGTCATATAAATAACATTGTGACCGGGATTACTCCAATTCTGCTTAGTAATTTAAATTGAAATGACAAAAAAGCAATAGGTTTATACTCTTTTTTTTTACTACTTCGTATTCTTAGATTGTTCAAATTAATAAAGTAGCAAAAAATAACTACATAAAGTAAAAAATAATATGCATATAAGCTTATTTTATAGACCAGATTTCTGATAAGAAATGTAGGCCAGAACTTTGATTGTGTATAATTCCTTAATAAAACTGAATAGAAGGTTATTTGGATATTAAATTAATTGCATTTTATGTTGCGTTTGATATACTATTCGAATTATAACCTAAAAATGTTTAAATTATTGAAAGTAAGGGTGACCAGAATTATCCAGTGACCGGTATTACCCCGTTCTCCCCTACGATTTCTATACCAATATCCACTCTGCTAGGCAAAAAATTAAAATCGGCTAAAAATTCCAATTTAGTACTAGGGCAATTTCTGAGCAAACACCATATCCTAGACATTTACACTAATGGAAGCAAAATTGTATACGGTAAAAACGTAGAAAGCGCTTGTTTTGTGCTACAGCTAAATATAGAAATATGTAAATCAATTCATAAGCGCGTTTCAATTTTTACGGCTGAATGTATAGCGATTAATCACGGCATGGATATCCCTACTGAAAATACTCATATGGTTACCACATGGTTCGTATCACAGGATCATTTTGGTAAGATTATATTATTATGTTATAAATATTGGTATTATTTTGTACAGTAAGTTTTAGTTGAAGGGGAAATTGACTATTCACTTATATATTTTATAACTTTGTAATATACGTATGTAAATATAATCCCAAAGTAAAGTAAATTGAGAAATTTTAATTCAATCACCAGAACAAAATGAAAATGACAAAATAGATATAATTATTTTATGTTAATATTTGTAGATTGCTCTTAATTATAAAAAATTATAGTGATACTAATTATACATTTCAGCATTTGTACACTTTATCCAGCTGTGCGTATACAGTCCAAAGTGATTTAGGTTGGTAAAATTTGATATTTCTTAGTGAATATGGTGCTAAGATTCGAAGTGAATAAGTATGAGTATTCTCAAAAATTTTTCTAAATTTGATTTTAGTTTTAGTATTCTATCCAGGCCATTTCTTTAATAGTCCAAGATTTCAGTGCTGCCCTAGTTGTAATGACAAGAGTGAAAAACTAAAAAAATATGTGAAAATACATATACATTTGAAATATCTGTTACAAATAAATGTGCACATTTTTTCACAGTTTCTCACATTTTTTCTTAGCTTATCGCTGTTTTTCAAACTTATAAAAAAGCACGTATTTTATGTAAATAGACTTGCACAATTCTTCAATGTTTTTCACATTTTCTTACGTTTCTTTTTTCGTTTAATTCTTATATAATGGAAATTACAACTGTGAGAATTTGTGATAAAATGTGTAAACTGTGAAAAACTGAGAAACTGTGACAAAATGTGTGAAATGTTCTATATTTCTTAAAAATCCTGTTCCAAATGTAACCACATACAAATCTTACAGTTTTCACGAAATTCTCATGACTACACACTTTTAATCGAACACACACTAAAAGATACACGACACACGAACACACATATATGCAAAGACTGACATGTATACACACACATATGCATATACACAAACATTTTTCAATATATTGTATAATTTAATTAATATACTAAAGAAATTATTTCTTTTAAAAAAAAAATTCCTGAACCCACATGGTTTTAAGCAGGTTCCCACATGGTTCCCGAGTCATTCCTATATAGTCTCCGTGCCAAAATGACATGACGAAACCACATGGGAATCATATGGAGACCACATGGGAAGTATATGGGAATCATATGGAAACCATGTACGAACCATGTGGTAACCATATGAGTATTTTCAGTAGGGATATCATTACAGCATTGTAATTGCGACGTTTTTATATTCTCGGACTCCCTCAGTGTGTTACAAAGGCTTAAGGGGGCAAACCACCTTTAAATTGTCAAAAAATCGTTTTTTTTTATTTACCTTATTTATAGGAAATTTCCCGTAGAATAAGCTCCCGAAAACCGTTTTAAGATATCATAATTCCTTTTAAAGTTACAATATAAATACTGAGACAGCTTTTTTGCCGATTTTGCGTAAATTCGGTATTTTATCAATTATTATTTATTTTATTATTATTTATAACTAAGTGTTTGTGTGATTATTTATTTAGTTATAAAGCAATAAAATATAATATAATTGGAACCAATTTGAAGGCTAGAGTCCTTCAGCGCCACTACAGGTGAATAGTTGAACTTACATGCGTTTGAGATAAAGGTCGATAAATCAGATCGAATTTTTGACTAACCTTACCCGTACATTTTTGCTACTTTTGACAGTTGGTTTTTATGTTTACAAACCACTTGTTAGTAAATACAGCTAATATTTTTATTGTACTGAACTTATACAGTGTTTTAATTGCATTTGACAATTTATGAATGTGTGTAAATCACTGTAGTGAAAATGTCTTCTAAAAGAGATAAAAAAGGAAGATTCACAAAAGAAGCCAAGACTATCCACCAGCTCAGCGAGGAAACTTCAAAACACAGCTAGTGCTAGAGACACCAGTGATACAACAAACAGAATCATTGACACTTCAATTTTATTTTCTAAACTTATAAGTGTTCTGTGTTGTAATCGGTGCCATGGAAGTGTTCAAAGAAGTGAATCTGGTGTGCAGGGTCTTGGTTTCAAAATAGATATTGTGTGCTCAAAGTGTGGTGAAATAGCAGCGATCAACTCCAGTAACAAAGTGGGAGCCAAAGGAAACGCATATGAAGTGAACAGAAGATCTGTGCTGTCTGCTCGTGCACTTGGACATGGACACGCTGGCCTTTCAACTTTTTGTGGGATTATGGACCTATGCAAGCCAGTTGCCCAATCGGCTTTTGATGAAATAAATAAGCAGTTGAGTGAAGTGTGTGAAAGTATCGCTCAAGAGTTTAGTATGATAAGTACAGTTTACTCAATTTATTCATTTTTGTGTTTTTTTTTTCATTTCAGGTTATTCAAGGAGAAGGAAGACTCATGGGACTCCACGCACTAGAAAATATTGATGTACACTGCTGCAGATGTTTGTCTGCTACGTTGAAAAGAAGAAAAAAGTAGTTGCAATTGATAAGATGAGTATAAATTATATCTATTAGAACTTGTAACTTAATTGTTAAATAACTCTAAATGTTGTTTTTATCAATTTCAGCTTACTGTCCGTAAGATTCCAAGTGAACGCATGGACAGATTGGGCTCAAAATTTATGGAGATACTCATTATAGTAGTACTTTTCATATGAGCGTAGGGATTTTGATTTGAAGGAGTAGAAAATTTTTTACGTCTATAAAAGTGATAAAATTATTAAAAAATAAGTGTTATATTGACAATGTTCATATAAAAAAATACTTCTACTCGTTCAAATCAAAATCCCTACGCTCATATTAAAAGTACTAATATAATGAGTATCTCCATAAATTTTTAGCCCAATCCATCCATGCGTAGACTTGGAATCTTACGGACAGTGCTTAAAGTCTTCGAAAACAGTCTGGTTTGCCATGGAGGCATAGAAGGTCCAGCGAAGGTAAAAAATATACAAATTGGTAGGTTTTTATGTATACTTTCAGGAAAAAAAACCCTTATTAAAATAAATATCAAAATAAAAATTCTTAATTAATTTTTTTGTTTCAGATTTTAAAGGTGGTGTGCCCCCTTAATATTACGAAAGCTGATACATCAACTAACCGATATGTGTGTATATATATATATATATATATATATATATATATATATATATATATATTGGAGATTAAAAATAAATATGATCTGTTCAAAAAGAAAAATTATGATAAAAGCCTCAAGTTTTTCTAGCTACCATCACACAGGGGAGTTCAGGGCAATGAAATCGCCGACAGGCTAACGAAAAAAGCGACTGAAAAAAATTATACGAACCACGACAAAATTCCATTCAGTTATAGTATAAACACATTAATAAAACAGCTTATACTGAAACTGAACGGGTAATAAAATAACAAGGGAATGTTAAAGGTAAAAAACATTTTAGCTTATATTACAATGAAACATCAAAGCCATGGTACCACAAAAAAAATCTGCCTAGAGAACTTATAGTCTCAGTAAATCGAGTGAGAGCAGATAATTATCATTTGGCCGAGTACCTTGCAAAAATTATCGTTATTGAGTTGCCGATTGTATCTGTTGTACAGAATCCCAAAATATTAACCATATGCTCTGGCAATGTGAACTATTCGATAACCAACGAGAAATTCTTATAAGAAAACTGCGCATGTTAAAATTACAATTACCGCTATGTATTGAAATTTTAATATACAAACCGCACATTACAGCTTACGAACATATATATATATATATATATATATATATATATATATATATATATATATATATATATATATATATATATTTTGAAAATTTTGAAAAGCGCCACATACGTATTGATTCTACATAAAAAACCCTAAATTTTTTCCCTATACAAGTTTTTCTAAGTCTTTACCATTTTTGGGCAGAGCTGTGTGCGTTTTGGCATGGATTGACCCATATATATATATATATATTTTTCAAAATTTTCAAAATGGCGCTCCCAAAAACCTGATTTTCTGACCAGTTTTCCGAAAATTTTCCGATTAATCGTTCATAAAAATATAGATACTCGTAAAAGACGAAAATTGTGAGTAAAGATCATTTTATATGTTTTCGGGTACGCTGAATCCGAATCCGCTGGCCGTTTAACCTTATCACTCTAGGATTTGCTCTAACCTCAAAAAATACTTCAAAAACGCTCAAACAGGCATTATTATGGCTAGATAAAGGTTCCTGACGATGCATTTGTTCGTTACAAGGGTCGCGTATTTCAAATCCAAAGTCCGTTCAGCTTGTTCAGTCCAAAATTTGCCCCTACCCTCAAAAAACTTTTTCAAAAACGCTCAAATAAGCATGATTACGGCCAGATTAAGGATCGTGACCATAAATTTATACGTTTTCGAGATCGCTGATTTTAAGTCTAATGTCCGTTTAGCCCGACAAGCCCAAAAGTTGTCGCTAACCTTAAAAAGTACTTCAAAAATGCTCAGGGGGCATGATGACGGCCAGATGAAGAATCGTGACCATATATTTATACGTTTTTGGGGTCACTGATTTCAAATCCGAAGTCCGTTTAGTTCCATCAGCTAAAAATTTGTTTTTAACCTCAAAAAATACCTGACAAACGCTCAAATGGGCAGGTTCATGGCCAGAAATGGACGGTTATACTTTAAATCTCTACAACAACTTTCTTTTAATCACTTGAAAATTTTCTGATAATAATACTCTTGTTTCGTAGTGGAATAAAACAGTGATTGCTTGAAATTTGTGGGACAGAAGGAGCCTCGTCAAATCGTCTTTTTAATCTTCTTTGAGTGTTGCTATGTGTTACTTTTGAATAATAAAAGAACTTTATATTTTTTATTGAATGGCATGCCCACTCATAAAGCTGCTTAGCTGTTAAAATGCTGTTGATTGCTGATGCTTGGAGGCGCTGCGTTCCTAGCTCCTATTTTAAGAGTTGCACCAAGGCCATCATGTGGGCCTTTTCCGTGAGCCGTCGCGCAAAAATGCCATTCGGCTTTGATAACAAAATCATTTTCATGATTACATAAATTTTGGATATTAAATCGATTTTTAAAATGTTGTTTTGCTCCATCAGAAAAGTAGATACTCTTTGTAACTTTGTGTTGTTTCTGTAGGTAATCAATTATCATCGAATTACACACATACACCGCTGCAGAGTCATGAGTATTTGATTCAGAAATCACGATTATATTTCCATGTTTTAATTCACCTTCATCTCGATAATAATAAACTGCAGTATATACTGTGGCTTGATTATTATTATAGAGAAAAGCTTGAGTGCTTTTTGAACAACGAAAGCAAAATTCTCTGAATAATCTGGTAGCACAAGAATTTCTCCTGACTTTAAGCTTCCCTTCAATTGCTTAAAATATTCTGATTGTTGTTTGTTAATATAATCATGAGGTTTTAGTGATTTTAACCGATGACCAAGAAGTTCGAGAAAATTTTCAGTAGTTGTGTTTGATGTAATCATAGTTGTTCTATCTGTCGAATGCCAAGAGCTAAAAGTTATATCCTTTACGTCTGCTTTTTCCAAACCTGATTCATGCTGGGATCTGAGCTTATCGTAATTAGGGCAGTTTTTGCATTCGTTAAGAAAACATTCTCTATTTGAGTTACGACATACCATGAGATTAAGACAATCGGTATAGTTTTTTAATGGGAATTCCGATTTAGCCATCAGGTCAGATAAATTGATGCGCCGAGCAAAAGCTTGACATTCTCATGAATCACACATACGCAAACAATATGAGTACCATTACTTCCGAGTAAAACACAATTTTGAGGTCGTAATTGGCAAAACTTTGAAAGACCTATAGTAGTATCTGGATGCTCTCCAGAGAATTTGAAATATAATTCTTTTAAGCTAAACAATGTCAGTCTCTTCTGTTTGAGGACTTTTTCTCCATCAATCTCAACAGATTTTTTATTTCTATATCCTGGGAGAATTCTGCTGTTAGAATCACATTCATAGAATTGTTTCACTCTATTAACCGTAGTTTGTGGCAGCGATTTACCTATTTTTGGGGGTGGTCTAGAAAAAGAGCCATTCGTGGCTTCTAATTCTTTAGCTTTTCTAATAGAGTAAGTCGTAGTATTGAATAGAGAAGAAATCTTTGTAACGGTTCTGAAAGTCCGTCGAACCGTACCCCATCTGTTTCTACTGAATCAACGATTTGAACTCGGCGTACGTTACGCGCCGTGCGAGCTTCGTCGCACGGTTCTCCGAATCAGGTGTCGCTAAAATCGAGGACCTTTTATTGGAATAGCGCCGCTCGGCCTCGCGCGGAGAAATCGCGAGTGCTCGCTCTCTTTCGCTCGGGAACCGGCAACGACGACACACCTTCAACACAACTTCTCCGCACCGTCCCCGCAAATCCCAACGAAAACGGGGTTTCACATTAAGAGGCAAACCGTGATTCAGCAAATCCGAAATTGCGGGTCAGGGAGGCGAGATCCGGTCGTCGAAGTTCGCTCTGCAAGGGGAAAACTCATCTCGACTACACAGCCGTGGAATCGACTGATCATCCTGAGCGAAAGGAGCCACCGTTTGACTCAGCTACATACAATAAGTTAAGTGATTTCGTCCTCAGATATTTTCGGAAAGAATTTTGTAACGCCTGCGCCGTTTGTTCTTTACTTATTAAAGCTACATTTCGTTAAAATCAGGGTAAAATAATCCTTGCGGTTTCGACATTTATTGTTTATTAATAGAATCGGAACATTAATCCTTTAGATAAGTAATTTGAATGTCAGCCGTGAATTTGTATTGATGATGAAACGCGTATTATGTTAGCCGTCGTTTATAAAATAATGTAAAATTGCGAACGATTAGTAATATAAAAGGAAGATAAATAAAATTATAAGTCTGCGGAATTGAAATATAATTTTTAACGTATATTGATTTATTTGAATAAGATCCCGCACCCTGCCATCTCGTAAATCGAATAATCTTCCGGTTAGAAGCATGTTGTTTCCTTGCATGTTTAATCTAATGCTTTAAATCGCTGCGTAAATTTTATTATCTATATTTATTTTAAGGATAAATAAGATAGTAAAATCATACATTGGCGCCTAACTACGGGTAAAAGTTAATTTTTAACTTTTGAATCTATCACACGATTTGGAGGTATTCATAAATATGCATGGAAAAAAATAATGCGATTTACGTTACACGGTCAGGTAGACAGTCGAAGCGAGTAGTTTATAATTATAAAGGAAATTTTTGCGCAAGGTCAAATAAACAGAAGATGGTAGTCACGAGAGAGGACGAGGCAGCAGCGCGCGGTTCGATCGATGCGCAAAACCATCAATCCGAGCTCGAGAGACAGCGTGCCGAGCTCGAAAACATGCGGACAGCGCTCGAAGCCGAGCGACAGCAAATCGAGAATGCGAGACGAAACAACGCACAAGCTGAGCAGCAAGATGAAATTGACCGACTGCGTGCAGATTTGGCTGAGGCACGCCAACGGCTTGACAACGCGCAAGCAGGGCAAAGAAACACACCTCCAGACATAAACCGCACGGATCAGCCAATTCGTCAATCAACTGCTACGAATAACACGGATAACGCAAGTACTTCCGAAATTTGCAATTTTATAGGCGGTATAAGTTTTATGAATTTAGAGATAAAAATCCCGAAATTTTCCGATGAAAATCAAAGTAATCCGGTCGAATTTCTCGAAGACCTAGAAAAATTTTTTAAAATAAAAAACATTAAAGATGACGTAAGGAAAAGGTCAGGGGTGGAAATTGCACTAGACGGAAAAGCTCGACTGTGGTTAAACCTTCAGAATCAATTTATTACCTTCAATGATTTCAAAAGCGCGTTTTTAGGGGAATTTTATTCAATCCCAATTCAGGTAAAAGTAAAAAGCCAATGGTCTAATAAAAAATATAGCGAACTAGATGGAAACCTGCAGACTTATTATTATAAACAGTTAAACCAAGCAAATTACATTTTACCAAAATTAATGGAATATGAAAAAAATTATGTAATAGTCCAGCAATTTCCTTTCTGGGTCAAAGAAGCCTTGGCATCAGCGAACTATGAAAAATCTGACTCTATAGGGCAAACACTAGCACATTTAGATGCGGTTGGCGCCGATAGACAACAAGAGCGCGATCGCAAACAACTTTCACAACCTAGTAACAATTTTCAAAATAACTACCAACAAAACGTTAAAGTAAGACAAATGAACGCATATAAGGGACGCGGATACAATCATAATTTTAACGGTCATCGAAATAATTTCCATAATAGTAATTATAAATATAATTCAAAGCCGCATAACGCGAATTTTTCCACACATTATAATCAGCAAAATCAGACGCAATCCTCGTCAACACGTACACCGAATGTAAATAATCAATATCATCAAATACCCGATACGCGCTATCCCCCGCCAGGATACTCGCAAAACTATCAACAGAGTTCGGGAAATAATAATCAGTCGACAAGCATGGGATATAACCGAAATTTAAACTCGGAATCGACGCGTTGAGTATAGGTCCGCCAACGTGACGACAATTTTATGATTTTGTTAACGAACTAGAACAAGGAATTGAGAAAAACAAGGACCAAGCCATTGATAATTATTTGAACAAAACAACGCCGTCGCCCCATTTATTATTAAATATAATTAACACAAAAACTTGGTGTTTAGTAGATTCAGGAAGTCAAATCACCGCTATATCAGAATCATTTTATGAAAAAATAAAACAAAATAATAAAATACTAGAATTACCAGTTTCAAATATTTTCGTTACAACTGCTATTGGGAAAAAGAATACTACTGTTAAAAAACAAATTTTATTGGAATTTAAAATTAATGATTATCAAAGTTTTTACATCTTTTTGGTTATTCCATTCTTGTCGAGTGACATTGTATTAGGAAATGATTGGAATTTTAAAAACGGTGTTGTAATAAACTACAATGATAGAACGATACAAATAAAAAATAAACCTATTCCGCGTGAGTTAATGATGTTTGAACCGAGCACTTCAGACAAAATCGTAATGTCTCGCCAAGATCAAAAAACTTTTATTTACTTAATTAAAATTAAGGAACTTGAAAATTCAATGAAAAATGTAAATTTAAATAAAATAAGTGGAAAAGAGAATGAAATGAATAATGCGCCGGAGAGCGAAAATAATGATATAATGATTCATTCAAAAATGAATGAAATTGAAATTATTTATGATAAAAATAAAGATGAACAAATAAGTTTTAATAATATGCAAGAAAAAGATGAAATTTTGAACGATGATCAAAACAAGAGATATAATATAATAATGAATAAGATAATTTATGACGATAATGAAGAAAAGAATGAAATCTTAAATGTTGCGAAAGCTAATGAAAATAATTCGAGTAATAAAACATTGAAAATAAAGGAAATTCACTGTAATAGAAACAGTAATTCATGCATTGAAAAAAATGAGACTAATAGTAATCTAGCGAATTTGTCTGAAGCGCTCCGTTCGATCGCGTGTAAACTAACATCACTTAGCGGCGCGTAAAAGGAAATTTTTTTAGATTTATTAATAAGAAAACAAAAACTTTTTTCTGACAAACCTGGTTGTGCGAGGGGATATGTGCATGAAATTAGGTTAACAAAACGCAACCCAATTATAAGAAAAACTTACTCAGTACCTTTAGCGTTAAGAGATAAAGTTAGATTAAAAATCGCCCAAATGTTAGAAGCTAACGTAATAGAACCTTCGATTAGTCCGCACTGTAACCCTTTGCGCGTAGTACAAAAAAGCGATGGGGATGTTAGAATCTGTTTAGACGCGCGATATTTAAACGAGGTAATTGAGGACGACCATGAGTCGCCGCCCATTATTAGTGAACTTTTACAAGAACATACGGGCGCGACATTTTTTAGGAAAATGGATTTGACGAACGGATATTGGCAGGTACCTCTACACGAAAATTCAAAACAGCTTACGGCCTTTTTATTTGATTCATCTATGTACCATTTTGCGCGTGTTCCGTTCGGTATAAAGAATGCAGGAAGCGCATTCATAAGGGCACTTAAAAAAGCATTAATAAAGGGATCGAAAAGATTACAAAAAGCCTTGCGAAATTATATAGATGATCTTTTGTTGGGAACCGTGTCTTTTGAAGAACACTTAACCGATTTAGAAGAATTATTTTCGATTTTAATTGAGTTTAACTTCACTATTAAATTATCAAAATGTGAGTTTTTTAAAAATGAAATTACGTTTCTGGGATTTGTTATTTCGCCAAGAGGGGTGACCCCAGATCCGGGAAAATTAGCTAGTATCAGGGATTTTGAAGAGCCTAAAAACAAAAAACAGCTACAGCAGTTTTTAGGAGTTTGTAACTACTATAGGAGATTTTGTCTAAAATACAGCGAATTAATCAACCCCTTTCGGGAATTACTGAAAAAAGATTCGGTTTGGGAATGGGAGCCAAAACATTCACAAGCTTTCCTAGAACTTAAAGAAGGCTTTATTCGTGTTGTATGTTTGTCGCATATAATACCGAATAGGACTTTTAAAGTTCAAACTGATGGATCTGACCTCGGAATCGGGGGAGTGATCTATCAGGAGGATGATAATGGCGACCACCGCATAATCTCCGTAGCAAGTAGATGCTTAACGAGCGCAGAATCAAACTACACGACGACTGAAAAAGAGCTGCTGGCCATAATTTACACGGTATACAAACTTCGATACTACTTAATCGGAGTAACCTTCGAAATAATTACTAATCATAAGGGTTTGACGTTTTTGTGTTCTACAACATATCATAATAGTCGGCTCATTCGATGGTCCTTATTATTGCAGCAGTTCTCTTTCAGGGTGTCTTACTGTCGCGGGGAGGATAACATTGTCGCGGATTTTTTCAGTCGCAATCCCGAAGGTAGCTTTTATGAAGAAAAAGAAAACAGAATAGTAATTTCTACTTTACATGAATTTTGTTTACCTGTAAATCCGGTTAAAAATAACGAAGTATCTTCATTGGTAATTATGTTAATCCATAATGAAAATGCCTCGTTAAAAACTATTGTAAAAAATCTGAGCGAAAATCAATCACAAGATCCTATTTTACAAAATATTATTGATAACATAAATAATAAAAGACAAATAAAAGAAAACTATCAAATGTATGAAAATATTTTTTTCCATAAAAATAAAGGCGGTGAAAACTGGCGTATCATGGTCCCTGATTCTATAAAAAAAGACCTAATTCTAGCAACACATGAAAAACTTGGGCACCCGGGAGTATATAAAACATCGAGTTATTTAAAAAATTATTATTATTGGAGATCTCTCTATAAAGACGTTAAAAGATATGTTTTATCATGCGATTTGTGCCAACGCGTCAAACACCTTTCGATCGCGATGGAGGGAGCATATCAACTAGTAGATTCTCAAAATCCGGGTGACTTAGTCACTGTAGATTTTTATGGACCCCTCCCACGCGCTCGAGGGGGAGTACAGTACATATTAGTTGTACTGGACGCGTTCTCTAAGTTAGTACGCTTATATACCATGCAACATGCGACAACTTACATGTCTTTGAAAAGAATTTTTGAAGAATATATACCAGAATGCGGGAAACCCAAACGAATTCTCTCAGACAACGGCACGCAGTTTACATCACCCAAATGGAGAAATAAGCTAGAAAGTGAGGGCATAAAGGTTGTGTTTAGCTCGATTCGTCATCCCCAATCTAACCCTACCGAGAGGGTAATGCGTGAGATAGGGCGAATGTTCCGTACTTTTTGCAAAAACAAGCACACGGCTTGGGCAAATTACGTAAAAGAAATGGAAGACATGCTGAATATAACCACGCATTATAGTACGGAATGTACGCCCTACGAGTTACATTTCGGCACTCCAATAAAAAACGAAATAGAAAAGTTAGTTAAATTCCCCGAAAATCGAAATATCAATCATAAATATATTATTACTCTAGCTAGACAAAACATTAAAAAACACTTTGAAGGTCGTAGAAGAAATCAGAGGGTTTCTACAGTGGAGCTGACAGTGGGTGATCGTGTACTCTTACGAGTAAGGCATTTGTCAAATGCATTCGACAGAGTCACGAAAAAATTCTTCCACCTATACGAAGGGCCTTACATAATATCTAAAATCATTGGAGAAAATGCTTTCATATTAATTGACCCGGAGAAAAACAATGACGTTTTGGGTACCTATAATCGTGCAAATTTAAGGAAGTACTATACTATAGAAAACGAATAAGTAACTTGCGATGTTAGCGAAATAAAGTAGGATGGTATGTAATATAAATAAGTAGTTTGAGATGATGTAAATGAATGTCTGTCAATTGCGTTAGATAATCTAACTCGATTTAAGCAAATATGATGTATAAGATTTCCGAAGAGTATGCTGGTGTGAGATCGATTTATGGAAAATGTATATGAATGAGCAGTGTGTTAATTAAAATATCGTTTTAATCGTATAGACATAGGTTGACAGACGTAGAGCGAGTATACGTGACGAAATTATTGTGATATAGGTTAAGATTGTAAATAAATTGCGTAAATGGCCATAATAGTTTTAAGAATAAATGTGAGTACTCAAGAAAGAAGCATCGATGCGAAATATTTTGATATTATAACAGCGAGTCTGCACATAGTTTGATTTATTGTATTAAATCAAGCAGACGAATAATAAGTGTATAGCGAGTTTATATAGATATTATTTATCTAGATCAGTTAATGTATACATATTTAGATAATCTAGTCATCGAGTGTAAACAAATAATACGCGTTACCGTGATTCATACAAATTCGACGGTTTTCCATTTTCTTTTAGAATGATATCGGTTTAAATGAACGAATCTCGCAAGGATTTGTTTTTGTTTTTGTTTATCTTATTTCTTAATCTATCTATGATTATTATGTCTGCGTTCGCGTTGCAAAATCAATTATATCAGTCCTGAGTTCTTCCCGTTATTCTGAACGGTAAGAAAAGGGGAGAATGTAACGGTTCTGAAAGTCCGTCGAACCGTACCCCATCTGTTTCTACTGAATCAACGATTTGAACTCGGCGTACGTTACGCGCCGTGCGAGCTTCGTCGCACGGTTCTCCGAATCAGGTGTCGCTAAAATCGAGGACCTTTTATTGGAATAGCGCCGCTCGGCCTCGCGCGGAGAAATCGCGAGTGCTCGCTCTCTTTCGCTCGGGAACCGGCAACGACGACACACCTTCAACACAACTTCTCCGCACCGTCCCCGCAAATCCCAACGAAAACGGGGTTTCACATTGAGAGGCAAACCGTGATTCAGCAAATCCGAAATTGCGGGTCAGGGAGGCGAGATCCGGTCGTCGAAGTTCGCTCTGCAAGGGGAAAACTCATCTCGACTACACAGCCGTGGAATCGACTGATCATCCTGAGCGAAAGGAGCCACCGTTTGACTCAGCTACATACAATAAGCTAAGTGATTTCGTCCTCAGATATTTTCGGAAAGAATTTTGTAACGCCTGCGCCGTTTGTTCTTTACTTATTAAAGCTACATTTCGTTAAAATCAGGGTAAAATAATCCTTGCGGTTTCGACATTTATTGTTTATTAATAGAATCGGAACATTAATCCTTTAGATAAGTAATTTGAATGTCAGCCGTGAATTTGTATTGATGATGAAACGCGTATTATGTTAGCCGTCGTTTATAAAATAATGTAAAATTGCGAACGATTAGTAATATAAAAGGAAGATAAATAAAATTATAAGTCTGCGGAATTGAAATATAATTTTTAACGTATATTGATTTATTTGAATAAGATCCCGCACCCTGCCATCTCGTAAATCGAATAATCTTCCGGTTAGAAGCATGTTGTTTCCTTGCATGTTTAATCTAATGCTTTAAATCGCTGCGTAAATTTTATTATCTATATTTATTTTAAGGATAAATAAGATAGTAAAATCATACATCTTCTCTATTGACCATTTTGATGGCAGTATGGTTAGAATAGCTATCCTATCGGGATCGTGCTCTGAGAACGATGAAAATTTTTCCCTTAAACCTTCGATGATTTCATGGAGGTTTTCCTCAGCATTTGAAGAAGTCGAACTGTCAAGATCTAATTGTACATTCTTCTCTAGGCTATCTTCATTTGCACTGTTAGATACAGAAGTATTGTTCAAATTGTCATTCACGTTTTCATCATGAGTATCATCATAGTTGGAATTGTGGTTCACGTCTTCATTATGAGTATCATTACTAGTATATGATATTTTCCTACATCCACTGCAAATCATATTCTCTGCAGAAGCAAGCCCGAAATGTCTGCAAAGCCTAGCTGGTACTGGTCGTAATGATTTGCCTATGTGAGCTACCAATTTGAACGGATTGCCACAGCGATCTATCCGAAAAGACTTCTTCCTTTTTGAAGTCATGATCATGGAAAGCTAGCTCAAAGTCAATGCAAATACTGTGTTTATATGCGTGTGAGAACTATACGTCTATATGTACGAGTGCGTATTTATAGCCTTCAAAATAATCTCTGGTAAAATTTTACGATCATCAATGCTATATTGATTATATTTATCCGTTAGCCCGCCACTCAAACGTGATCTCCAACACGGAAAATATGACAACCCAAAATGCAAGCAAACCACGAAGCAGTAAAAAACGCTACCAGCCGCTTCCTTTGAAAGATTCCTTGACAATTTACCAACTATCACAACTTCACTGATTATATTTTTTCGTTAACCCACTATACTCAAACGTGATTTCTGTCTGTCAATACTTATGACTCATCAGCGGTGAGTCATAAGGACAACATTTTCTGAATAATCTTGTGGCACAAATATTCCTCTAAGCATTCAGCTTACCTTTAATTGCTTGAAATATTCCGATTGTTGTTCGTTAATATAATCTTGAGGTCTTAATGATTTTAACCGATGACCAAGAAGTTCGAGGAAATTTTCAGTAGTTGTGTTTGATGTAATCATAGTTGTTCTATTCGTCAGATGGACAGTATACAACAGACAGAAATCACGTTTGAGTGGGTTAACGAAAAAATATAATCAGTGAAGCAGTGATAATTGGTAAATTGTCAAGGAATCTTTCAAAGGAAGCGGCTGGAAGCGTTTTTTACTGCTTCGTGGTTTGCTTGCATTTTAGGTTATCATATTTTCCGTTTGGTAGCTCACATAGGCAAATCATTACGACCAGTACCAGCTAGGCTTTGCAGACATTTCGGGCTTGCTTCTGCAGAGAATATGATTTGCAGTGGATGTAGGAAAATATCATATACTAGTAATGATACTCATAATGAAGACGTGAACCACAATTCCAACTATGATGATACTCATGATGAAAACGTGAATGACAATTTGAACAATACTTCTGTATCTAACAGTGCAAAGGAAGATAGCCTAGAGAAGAATGTACAATTAGATCTTGACAGTTCGACTTCTTCAAATGCTGAGGAAAACCTCCATGAAATCATCGAAGGTTTAAGGGAAAAATTTTCATCGTTCTCAGAGCACGATCCCGACAGGATAGCTATTCTAACCATACTGCCATCAAAATGGTCAATAGAGAAGATTTCTTCTCTATTCAATACTACGACTTACTCTATTAGAAAAGCTAAAGAATTAGAAGCCACGAATGGCTCTTTTTCTTGACCACCCCCAAAAATAGGTAAATCGCTGCCACAAACTACGGTTAATAGAGTGAAACAATTCTATGAATGTGATTCTAACAGCAGAATTCTCCCAGGATATAGAAATAAAAAATCTGTTGAGATTGATGGAGAAAAAGTCCTCAAACAGAAGAGACTGGCATTGTTTAGCTTAAAAGAATTATATTTCAAATTCTCTGGAGAGCATCCAGATACTACTATAGGTCTTTCAAAGTTTTGCCAATTACGACCTCAAAATTGTGTTTTACTCGGAAGTAATGGTACTCATATTGTTTGCGTATGTATGATTCATGAGAATGTCAAGCTTTTGCTCGGCGCATCAATTTATCTGACCTGATGGCTAAATCGGAATTCCCATTAAAAAACTATACCGATTGTCTTAATCTCATGGTATGTCGTAACTCAAATAGAGAATGTTTTCTTAACGAATGCAAAAACTGCCCTAATTACGATAAGCTCAGATCCCAGCATGAATCAGGTTTGGAAAAAGCAGACGTAAAGGATATAACTTTTAGCTCTTGGCATTCGACAGATAGAACAACTATGATTACATCAAACACAACTACTGAAAATTTCCTCGAACTTCTTGGTCATCGGTTAAAATCACTAAAACCTCATGATTATATTAACAAACAACAATCAGAATATTTTAAGCAATTGAAGGGAAGCTTAAAGTCAGGAGAAATTCTTGTGCTACCAGATTATTCAGAGAATTTTGCTTTCGTTGTTCAAAAAGCACTCAAGCTTTTCTCTATAATAATAATCAAGCCACAGTATATACTGCAGTTTATTATTATCGAGATGAAGGTGAATTAAAACATGGAAATATAATCGTGATTTCTGAATCAAATACTCATGACTCTGCAGCGGTGTATGTGTGTACTTCGATGATAATTGATTACCTACAGAAACAACACTAAGTTACAAAGAGTATCTACTTTTCTGATGGAGCAAAACAACATTTTAAAAATCGATTTAATATCCATAATTTGTGTAATCATGAAAATGATTTTGGTATCAAAGCAGAATGGCATTTTTGCGCGACGGCTCACGGAAAAGGCCCACATGATGGCCTTGGTGCAACTCTTAAAATAGGAGCTAGGAACGCAGCGCCTCCAAGCATCAGCAATCAACAGCATTTTAACAGCTAAGCAGCTTTATGAGTGGGCATGCCATTCAATAAAAAATATAAAGTTCTTTTATTATTCAAAAGTAACACATAGCAACACTCAAAGAAGATTAAAAAGACGATTTGACGAGGCTCCTTCTGTCCCACAAATTTCAAGCAATCACTGTTTTATTCCACTACGAAACAAGAGTATTATTATCAGAAAATTTTCAAGTGATAAAAAGAAAGTTGTTGTAGAGATTTAAAGTATAACCGTCCATTTCTGGCCATGAACCTGCCCATTTGAGCGTTTGTCAGGTATTTTTTGAGGTTAAAAACAAATTTTTAGCTGATGGAACTAAACGGACTTCGGATTTGAAATCAGTGACCCCAAAAACGTATAAATATATGGTCACGATTCTTCATCTGGCCGTCATCATGCCCCCTGAGCATTTTTGAAGTACTTTTTAAGGTTAGCGACAACTTTTGGGCTTGTCGGGCTAAACGGACATTAGACTTAAAATCAGCGATCTCGAAAACGTATAAATTTATGGTCACGATCCTTAATCTGGCCGTAATCATGCTTATTTGAGCGTTTTTGAAAAAGTTTTTTGAGGGTAGGGGCAAATTTAGGACTGAACAAGCTGAACGGACTTTGGATTTGAAATACGCGACCCTTGTAACGAACAAATGCATCGTCAGGAACCTTTATCTAGCCATAATAATGCCTGTTTGAGCGTTTTTGAAGTATTTTTTTAGGTTAGAGCAAATCCTAGAGTGATAAGGTTAAACGGCCAGCGGATTCGGATTCAGCGTACCCGAAAACATATAAAATGATCTTTACTCACAATTTTCGTCTTTTAACTATATTTTTATGAACGATTAATCGGAAAATTTTCGGAAAATTGGTCAGAAAATCGGGTTTTTGGGACCGCCATTTTGAAAATTTTGAAAAGTGCCACATAGCTATTGATTCTACATAAAAAAACCTAAATTTTGTCCCTATACAAGTTTTTCTAAGTCTTTACCATTTTTGGGCAGAGCCGTGTGCGTTTTGGCATGGATTGACCCATATATATATATATATATATATATATATATATATATATTTTTTTTTTTTTTTTTTTTTTTTTTATACCGGATTTGGAAGGAGAGAGAAATTTCAAGTATGGATGTGTTGAATAAGGGATGTAATTGTGACCTTCAATTTGACTTTGGACTTGACCTTGAAGGTCATTTGAAAGTCAACTGGTTTTTTTAATCGGAAATCCCAGTAATAATACCGGAAACCTATATTTTTTCATAAAGAACACGTAATTTCATATCAATTGATATATTTAGCAATTATTATTATTGTCTAGCTTATTTAAACAAAAAAATGTAAATTTGGCAAAATTTGTAAAAATTGAGAAATATCTTTTTGACTTTTTATACGTCAAAGATATTGAAAATATGTACGTTTTCTTAAAGCAGACATCATTTTCTTCCAATTTATATATCTATCAATTATTTAAACGCTATTTTAGTGGAAGAAATAAAATTGCATTTTTTACAAAAAGTTTTCACAATTCACATTATACTGTTGTAACAAATACGTAGATTGTTTGAATACGCGACATGTTTGTGCCGGGTCTCGTATTAATTGCGCGAGCGCGACATTCGCGGCACGGAAATTCCCGAATACCGGCGGAGAGGGCGGAGGGGAACCGCGCGACACGCTCGGGTCAGCGAGCAAGAGTCTTACCGAGAAGGAGAGAAGAGAAATCTCCGCGCTGCTGCCGCGGGAGCATCGCGGGTTTTTGCGACTGATGTATGGATGTAAGTACAGCGAGAGAGAGAGAGAGAGGGAGAGAGAGAGATAGATAGATAGATAGATATACTGTTTATTCATCAAAAACGAAATTCTTACAATTGCATGTACATGTATAGTTATAATAATTAAAATATCAGTCAGTATTATATATTTGTTATCTTACATTTAACATTCACTTATTGCATTTCTTATGTATTATATAACATTATTCGCTGTAACAGTTCGTCAGTTTATAAAATCTAAATATAATGAACTAGTCATAGTCAGATGGCTTATCACAGAACACGCTTCGTCAAAATACATAGAATAAAATAAATAAAATAGAGATAACATATTACGATAAAAATAAAAAGAATACATACACATACTTTACTAAATTTTTACGTATAACTATCACGTCGAAAATTTAAAAACACAGTCATTCATATGACACTTTTAAAATTCACGCTAATAAATACATTCACACTTAACACTTAACATATTTAATAAATAAATAAGTTAATAAATAACTAAGTCAAATAAATAAATAAGTTAGATAAATAATCGTGCACTACGACGTCTCTATCTGCTGGGCCTGCTTGGGTGACTCAGCTAATTAGCTGGACGTCCTTGTTGGCTGAGTCGGCTGCTGGGCTGCTACAAGTGTGTGTGGTGTGCCTTCTGTGTATGTGCCCGCGGCAATTGTCTCCTGTGAAACATATAAGCATAGGTGCGCGATTAATATTTAATAATAATTAATCGTAAAGCGTGCGTTCGGTGTCGCAGTGCGTGCGTGATTCTGCTTTGGTTCCTCTATTTCTTTATTTACTTAACTAATAACCCTTTTCCTATCCAAACCCAACCTCATCTAACCTAATCTACCCTGCTATTACTATCTCTATATCTCTTTCTTTATTTCAGCACATGTTTATTTTCAGGAATGCTTTCATTTACAGGTACTATTAAAATAAACACTTGTGGCATTTTACATGTCACGACTTTAATTAAGGTAGTTCTTAGTCACTAAATAGGCCACAAAGCAAAAAGTTGTATATAATACAAAAAAACTTTTTATAATCCGTGAAAGTACACGGTAATAAAACACGGTATTATATAATAGAAAAAAATGTTTCATATAAATTTATGCGAGCTATTATTTACATTTCTCATTTGTTTTGAATATTTCTAGGCCTATTTTTTTCTTTGAACAATTATCTTCAAATCCACCAGATTGAAATTATAAAATAATTTGTGCAGAAAGAATAAAAGCTAATTGTATATAAATAAATAATTTTTTTTATGGTTTAAACATATTTTGTAGGGCTATACTGTTAAGAAAAACAAATTTCTTCCCGGTCAATTTTAAGATATAATTCAACGAAAGGTATAAGCCCTAAAACATTAAAAACTAATGAGAAATGTAAAATTCTTGAAAGGTTAAGTGACTTTTGTTGTGTATTAACAATATCTTGGTTCAAAAAACATAAATTAATATGAAACATTTTTTTCTAGTGTACATTACCGTGTAATATCACTGATTATATATAACTCTTATATACTATAATACAAACTTTTTTGTATATGAACTTTTTAGCGGCTAAGAACTACCTTAAGGTGGTCCTATAGCAAATATTGAAAAATTTGCTAGTTACATGATAAATGTTTTTTAAATTGGTGGCTATATTTGTTACCTAAAAAGAAAGTCTTTTTGTAAATTTTCATGCATTTTTTGATACCATACCCATAGTTATGTAGGAAAAATTAGTCATTTTCAATGAAAATTGATGTTTTTTCAAAACTGACCTTGCGCATAGGAATGCAACTATAGTATTTGAAAAAAATTATGTACTTTTTAAAAATACAATTATGAAGAAAAATAAAATTATATTGAATTTTCATTGCAAAAATAACCTAAATAAAAACATTTTTAACTGTATTCATGGGCAACACTTTCTTAATAATTTTTTTTTAAATCGAAGATCATGGTTGTAATGCAAATACGTTGAATACGATATCCTTAAAGTTTCAGATTGATTAATTGTAATCCTATGCGCATAAGACTTGCTGAACATTGGAAAAAGACAAGTGGAGGAAACCGCACTTTCATAAAAAATAAGAAATAATTTTCTGATGATTTTAAGACAATTTTTCTGTCACAGAATAGATGAATTTTTTTAAAATAATTTCTATGTTTTCTGCCCTTTACCTGCATAGTAAAGAGTAGATTTGGGCACAGGTTAGGATTCAGTTCGTGTAGGAAACACGCTGGATTGTTTGCAATGAAAGTCGGAGGAAAAATACTTATAAATAATTATTAAGTTCATTAAAATGATTTCTATGGCCAATAGACAATTATTTTCTGTTATGAAAATGTACAAGGTATCATCAAATGAAATAAAAAAAATCGAGTTTTTTGTCAATTTTTACTATAGGATAACCTTAAATGATGTTTTAAGAAACTAATGTGTATTTATCTTATTTTTTTTATAATGGAATCAGCAGGATAACAGCTAGCGAAGTACGTTTGGAGTTTTCGACAATATTCATTTTTTACAAAATAGCGCTGTTTTGTGTACGTGTGTGCGTGTGCACGCGTCTGCGTGCGTGCACAGAATCTTGATTCAAAATTTTCCTATTTAATTTTCTCAATTTCATAATTTAAATTTATTTAAATCTTATGTTGCTAAAACTCGTTTTTTAAAATCGAAGTAGCCACCTTTAATTGATGTCAAAATGCATTTTTTGAAATTGAAAAATGATTATCTTTTATTTTGTACATTTTAAGAGTATAAATTTATATACAACTATGTCAAATCTCCACATACACGTTGCAAATTGTAGGGTTCATTATGTATATTTTCATTAGTTTTAAAGGAAAATGCAACTAACTATTATTAATCCGGATGCATACATTTTGTCCATCGGTTTGCACAAAAATGTTGATAATAACATTGACAGCTTTGAAAAACGGGCTTTTTTATTTTTCAGAAGTATCTAACGACGAATTTTCAAAATATATATCCTGAGTACATAAATGCAAATGTCAGAATTATTAATGGTTTGAAGAGTTTCAAACGCGCACAAAAAGATTTTTTAATGTTCTAACGTAGAAAAATTTTAGTGAGTAAATTATAATTATTGGTGAACAAAATTCATTTTCTCATAGTATTTGGTGGACATAAGAATTATCTATGCAGAAAAAATTTAATAACAAATATACTATACGTTAGGAGCATTTTTAACCTGGAGTGTCAGTTATGTCCCTATTAGTTCCGTCCCCTGATAACATCATATAATATTATGTACATATTGATAGGAATGCTTTTTAATATATCCCATTCAAGTATTTTGTTTTAAATAATATTGTTTGAAATTCCTCCTTGCGTTCAGCTGTGCCCAGCTAATCACGAGTGCTCCCTCTCCTCCGCTTGGATCAGTGTGAGAGGATGCCGTATTTTTCAGAGACCCCATCTAAGACTAAGTTTCCTACGATCAGATAAAATCGCCCTGCTGCACCGGGGATTTATTTTATTTCATCCTCGCATTTAACATGGTAAGTCTAATCAATTTCATCTATTTTCGATTTGAACGTTTAATAAAACCGACTGGCTTACAACGTAAAGAGAGATTTGTCACTTCCCCCAAAACTGAACTCCTACCAAATATTATGAGTGCAAAAAATCCTCAAACTCTAAGAAAGAGTTAATTATGAAGAAAAAAATGTTTGATCTAATAAATTTTCGGATACTAGTAAAGCTAAACTGGGACAGTTATGGCAGAATCACCCATGTATAGGCACAGTCCTAAAATCGCATAGTATACATATTTATAAATACATACATGCACATAGATTTATGTATATGTCCGTACATACACACACATATATATATATATACATATACACATACATACATACATACATACACATATATTTATGTACATACATACATACATATGAGTCGGACCAACCAAAATGAACAAATCGGTGCGCACCTAGTTCTCAGATTTCTCTGCCGAGTTTTTATATGAAAGTACCCATAAAAGATATATCTCTCAAAACAAGTTTCAGCCCCTAAGGTCCCATATGTGACCTAGCAGAATGTTTTGAATTTTCGGAAATGGACAAAAATAGTTATTTTCTAAAAATCGTAGAGAACGCCGAAGAGCATCAGTTTAAACGTTAAAAAAAGAATGTCTTCGTCTTTTTATAGTCTTTAAGATAACAATTATTAGACCACCCTGGCAATAAAAATTTGTTGTATTTCTTAGGTTATGTATGCTTGTATGCCATTTTACCAAGTCAACATGAATTTAGGTCTAGCACGTCTCAAATTCTTCGTCTTAAAAGGACCTTTAATTCCTTTTTGGTGCATTCAAACACTTACTGTCTTTTCATTATTTGTTTAAAGGAGTAACATATTAAAATAGTCATCATTTTAATAATTATGAAGAACATCGCTAATAATCTTGTCAATTTATCATCAAAATAAATTTGCTATGAAAATAAGTGCATCATATGTCACGTACTTATGCATTACGTAATCAAACTGACTTCATTTTTTAAATAGTTATCTTAACCGTTACCTAAATATAGATCAATAATTTGGTTTTTACAGAATTAGATTTTACAAAATCAAAAACTTATCTGAATATTTACATCAAATATAGGTTGCTCAAAAAACTATGTTTAGTCAGAAACAGTTTTACGCATTGCGTCACCATCGAGCAATAATTAATACTCGTATCGAAACCTACTTAATGTCACCCCGCGCACGTCAGCCCAGCCAGAACATGACAAGCCGGCCGCTCTTTTCAGGCACCCTTCCAGGTATCGACACCCAGTAGCCAACCGTCCACAAGAAAAATACTTCTGCGCCTTTCCTTGCCCCGTGGCCTCTCTTTTTACCGGTCATATGCGACCGGTGGAGAGGAAAATACGGCCCCAATGCGATTTATTATTTCCAATCGCACCGTGCACGCGGCCCATGCGACGGGAGTCGTCGCGGTCTGGCGCCTACCTACGGCAGTCTGCCGCACTCTGACCTGACCTATCACATGCATCAGGAATATCCCCCCCCCCCTTCCTCGTACAAAACCTACGGGTTTTGTACTTCAGTACTGTGCATTCCTGCTAACTGAACAAATGTTCTAGTCGGTCTTTCAAGAACGCGACTACTCATGGTCATATAATCTAATGAATATTATTATTATTATTGTTATCTTGATGTATTATCTAAAAATCTCTCGTATTCTCTCCTTTCACCTCGAACAATCGAATCACCAGTTTAGCTATGTCCTATAAATACTCAAAAACAAAAACAAACAAACAAACGAAACGTATAAACAAATTAAACATTACTATTCCTAAGCTCATCTACTAAGATTTCTTTCAACATACTCTTTCACATTGTGTTCTCTTACTAAAGTCATATGCCTTACCTTGTTTTCCCTATATATTTCAGCACTGATCACGCCAGCTCTATAATCGTACCATCGTATAATTTAATCACAAGTGATCAAGCAATGTTTACATTCAATAAAATCGCATCAGAATAAGCTTAAATACCCTCGTCCAGCCAGTAAACCTATATCGCACAGAAACTTGTGATCCACTAGAAGATCTATCTTAATTAGCTCCACTTTTGTTTTAGAGTAAAAAAAAATTTAACGCCCGCGGTATTTCGAACTATGATTTTTGACTAAATATATAATATTTTGTAATGTACCGCGCGTAAAAGAATTGCTCCATCTGTGTTTAAATTTGTTTCATCGTTAGAATTTAATTATTCATAATAGTTATCGAGCAAATTAAAAAACAAAACGATTGTTACGCCTCAGCAATGACGATGACGCTGCGCGCAAGTGCAAGCGCAGAACGTATTGCGCGCCTATTGTGCGCGCAGACTAAGGCGGGGAAACTGTATTGTTCAAATTTATAATAATTCTTGAACAGTTTCTCAAATCCCATATGAATAAATAATTTTTTGTTTAAACGGTTACATCCTAGAATTATATCATGCAAATTTATTTACATATCGAAAAATTTGTGGTTATTAGTAATATCGAGAGGAACATTCAGTAAAATTTTGGTAAAAATTTTTTGTAAAAAAAATTGATTTTCTATGTTGTACGATAATTTAAGTAAAATGGCATTATCCCGTTTGAAAATTTTCAGAAAGGTAGATGTTAACTATCTTTATGCTCTTTGCCCAGATCATGAGGACTTTTATTTTTTTAAGATATTTTAGGTTATGTTTTTCTTAAATTTTTAATGCTTAAATCTAGAGAACGGCGCGGTCATGTTTTGCCAACTGGGGTTCATTTTTTCGTTTATTAATGAAGATTCTTAATTGAAAAAATATTTTATATTCATCGACCCGTTTTTGTTTTACAATTATTTCTGTGTTTTACGATATTCTAAAATCGATGAGGTTATTAAAAATTATTTTTGTATGTTCGAAATACATTGATCGCTTTAGTATAAATGCATTTGAAAGAACATAATATTACCTATCTTCTCCTGCACGAGATTTTTTATAAGCTATCTCCCTTCTTTTGTTACACATGAAAACATCATTTCTTGTTTAAACGATATCGCGGAAACATATGATGGAAAATCTTTAAATTAAATTTAGCTCAAAAAGGTAGCTTTACACTATCTCTTGGCGGAACTCTTTACCCAGACTGATATCTTATATATTTTAAGATTTTTGAGGTTATATTTTTTCTTTAATTTTGATTGCTTATATGTCAAGAATGTCATTTTTTATTAAACAAATGATTTTTTTTATTTTTAGATGAATATATCAATTTAGAAAAAAAAGCATTCCCCGATTCGTATTTATTTTGTAACTATTTTTCTCTTTTACGATATTTTGAAATCTACAATGCAATTTGTGATCATAAGCTTATAATTTTTTTATAATCTATTTTTTAACAAACAATTAATGATAAAAAACACCTTTTTGAGCTATTAATTGGAAAGAAATATATCAATTTAAGATTATTGTATTAGAATAAAGAAATTTATATTAGAACAATTTATTTAGGTTGAGGAAGCTAGGTGTCAATGAATTGGCAGTAGTTTTTTTATTTTGCCAGTAAAAAGTCTTTAATGTATACACTAAACACCCAATTTTTTAATTTGATTCACATTAAAGCTATGATAAGTAACACATTTTTTCAAAATGTTATTATTTTATTAGATTTATGTAGGATACGATTATAAGTATATACAACTGAAGTCAAAGCTATGATGTTTTACTTTGTGATTAGCAACAATCACTATTATTTATAGTAGTAAGTCAATGCCTTTCCAATATTTTCTCGATTTACCCCCTTTCCTACCGACTCCTCTAATCCCACGAGGAGGTTCGCTGACCTGCGTTTGGACACTGGATACCCTTGTTGTTATTACTCATCGAATGCTGGAGCCGCGTACATTTAATTTATTGAAAGATCTAGTCATGCATACTCAGGTACTAGTTACGGAATAAGTTGTAGTAATTGAAATATATTTTATATTTATTGCCTAAATTTATATTAAATCATACAATTAATTACACTAGTATGCTGGACTTGGACCACGAAATATTATTATTACTATGGCCGTCGCGTCTTTTCGACTCTCGACTTGATTTGGCTTTTAGTCGCTTCCTCGCGCTACGATTGCGCTCCTCCGATCACCCGCGATCTAGTGTGCGTGTGTGAGTGGTTCTCGTCTGCTGTGCAGCTGTCGTGCGCTTGACCGCTGGCATCTTCTCTCTCTCTCTCTCTCTCTCTCTTTCGTGCTGCTGCTGCTCCTAAAACAAACAATCCCCTCGAGTAACGACGTCTCCGTCTGCGTGATCTCCCGGAGCTGTTCAGCTTTTGCTTGGGCTTCTTTTTCGGTCTGCTGTGTCGGCTGCTGAATTGCTTATGGGTGTTGTCTGCTGCTGTTGGTGTGTGTATGTGTCGCGCCATTGTTCTCCCCGTGAAATGTATCAATAAATACGTGCGCGATTACTATTACCATTTATTATTAAATAATAAGCGTGCGTATAGTGTCGTTGTGCGGGCATGACCCCACTTCGTACTTTTATCCTCCCCTAGCCCATTGTTTATTTAATAAATAATGGTATTCCCTATCCTGACACAACCTCACCTAACCTAACCTATCCTACTCCGATGCTACCTATCTTTTTCTTTTCAGCATGTGTTTATACAGGTACTTCTTTGATTTAAACTTTTTTGGCATTTTACATGTCAGAAAGCTAAGTCCAATAAGACTATTTCTCATCATACATGTAAGACTTGACTTTATTTAAATACTTTAATTAAAATACTTAGACACACGAGTATGCTTATCGTGACAAACCATTTGTAATTTCGTACCTGATATCTTTAAGTTTTCAATCATATATCCATATCCATCTGCGTATTACTTGCCTTGACATATATGTAGATAGCACACCATATTAGCTTTATAGCTTAATAAATGTCGAGCACTTCTTACGAACTTTTTCAAAGTGATGTTCTATATCACTCTTTACATTCATTGTGTATGCCAATGCTAATCTCAAGAAATGATACACAAATACAGAAATGTAACTGTAGCCTATAGGATGAGAAGATGAAGATGTCGAATAAATTACATTTAAATACATTATTTGCAAAGGTGCAGTAGCTCGCCTGCGCACCGAATTAAATAACAACTTATTAAATTTAAAAATCTTTCACACCTTATTATCTCTAATGATTTATTAAAACTGCGTTATTTAATTGCTTGTTTTCAGGAAATGCCAAATATAATGCACATATTTAAATGATGCGTGGCCATCGTCTAACATGCCACAGTATGACTTTATGGTTTTCAAGCAACTTTTTATAGTTATCTGATAAAGGTGATTCATAATCATGTAAATCTACGCCACGCATCTCACCAATGTCGTTAAATTTACTAACCCAGGTAGTCATATGAAATAAGAATGTTCACACCTTATTTTTCTCTCCGTCAGTATCCTTATTTATCTCACCTCTCCATCCTGTTTTAAAAGTCTCATCATAAATTCTCACCTCATTATTAATTATTTGTTTCCAAACGTTTTCAGTCTGAACTATTGGTTGTACTATTTCTAATTTTTTTCAAACAATTCTTATTTAGCTGATACACTCTGTAATAATTCAGCTCTGTGTTAGTTCAGCTAAATATTTGATATTACCAACCTATTTAAAATTTTAGGACAACTCGTCAACTAACTTTCCTTTCTTAATTTCAGTTTATATTATCCAATAATATATTTCATACACGCCCGAAATAAATAATTAATTTGTAAACGTATTAAAGATTTTAATTTTCTGGCTATCTAAATAGATACCAAGACACATCTCTGCAAATTTATGCAACAATAACAAATTCTATGTCAGAGCTTTAGCACAGATAACTTTATCGATTTCTTACGATTTTCATTTCCTAACCTTATTTCTATTTTCTCAGCTCCTTCCGTCTTCAAGTCGGCTGATTTAATTTTATTCGTGCATTTAATTTCACCGTTATCTGTCTCGTCAAATACCTTTAACATAATATTATAGTGTATTAAATACACCATCACACCTAAGTATTCTAGAGATTTCTAAAGAATTTATCTTGATATGTGTATATAATGCTAGTGTATTTTGTACAAGCATGTGCAATACACTGCATCAAGTTTCCGAAAATTTGCTGCAATTTCTCTATAATGAATTTCTATAAATTTGCGGATTCATTTGCTTGGACTTTTCCCTAGTGTGAGAAACATTTTGAAAAAGGAATTAATAGGATTTAATAAATTTCTCACACTAGGGTTCTCCCGCCATTTTAACTCCGATCGTTATATTTTTATATATATATATATTGCTCCTTTGCTTCTACATATTGTATCACACCATTTTTGCATCGTTATTTATCTCATCATAAATTTTTCTTTTAAAACACACCTTTAACCATTATCTTTACCTCTGAAATAATAATATTGTACCAGTTCTATTTTTATAACTACCCTGATAAGACAAAACGGTATTAAGACGTCTTAAAAAAGACGACATAACGTCTTTTTTCAATGTCCAAAAGGACGTTATCAAAACGTCTTTTAAACGTCATTTTGGCCGCGGAATTTTTCCAAAAAATCTTTTATAGAGACTATTTCTCATCATACATGTAAGCCTTTAAAGACGTTCTTTAAACGTTAAAAAAACGTCTTTAATACGTCTCTATAACAGTGAATAACGTTTTTAAGACGTCTTTAAGACATTTTTATCTGAAAGTAACGTTCTAGATACGTCTTATTAACGTCATTTAAAAGTATTTTATTAATAGAAGCTCTAGGAAACGAATAACTGTAGACGTTATAAAGACGTCTTAAAGACGTTTTTCCAACCTAGTATATACGTCCATAAAACGTTATAATGACGACAAAAGGACGTTTTTATGACGTCTATATATATATGAAAAAAAAATTTTTTTAATCAATCATTATACTTTTATTTATTGAATGACTTGGTACACAAGATAAATGATCATTTTTTCAAATATGTAAGAGGATATTTATTCATTTTAAAAGCGATTATACAATAAATCACCTAAAGAATCTTAATCATTAATGCTTAAACTTAAGTTACATTCAATGTTACAAAATATCTGCTTACTAGCTTGCTATTATAATTGAAGGCTCGATAATCAGGACTTGTTCCGGTTTGTTCGACATCCTGATGCCGTCGACTGTTGAGCAGCTTATCTCCGTAGACTGTTCGACGTAACCGTCGCCGTATCCGCAGACGTCGCGCGCTCCAAAGTCCTCGTCGTCGTCGCTGCTACACTGCTGCCGCTCGCTTCAGTTTTCACACACCGCTTACTTATCTCTGTCTTTCTCACTCTCTCTTGCTCTCTGTCTCTTTCTCGCACACCTGACTCGACTCTCTGCGACTCGGGCTCGCGCGAGCACTTCCGGTGGTTCGTGCGTGACAGCGCGCGAGATATCGATGTGTGTTTCGGTGCAGCCGATCGCTTTCCAGTCAACGAACTTAAAACTTATGCACAATAAACGCTAGTACGCAACTCGTCCACAGCAGCGCGACGATCTCCTTCTACATCCTAAAGATAACCGCGGAGCGAGAGCAAGCGGTCGAAACCTACCGATCGTTTAGTGGATTTATGGAAAGTATATCAAAAGCCGAGCATGTAAGTATAGGTATATGAAAAGCTGTTCAAAGATGAGACGACTGATTGTCAGAAGAGAAAAAAGAGCAACAGAGTGTGTGTGTGTTTGTGTGGGCAAAAAAGTTAAGAGCAGAGAGAAAGAAAGAGAAGGAAAGAAGGAGCGCGATCGCTGTCACGCACGAACCACCTGAAGTGCTAGCGCGAGCCCGAGTCGTAGAGAGTCGAGTCAGGTGTGCGAGAAAGAGACAGAGAGCAAGAGAGAGTGAGAAAGAGAGAGATAAGTAAGCGGTGTGTGAAAACTGAAACGAGCGGCAGCAGTGTAGCAGCGACGACGACGAGGACGTTGGAGCGCGCGACGTCTGCGGATACGGCGACGGTTACGTCGAACAGTCTACGGAGATAAGCTGCTCAACAGTCGACGGCATCAGGATGTCGAACAAACCGGAACAAGTCCTGATTATCGAGCCTTCAATTATAATAGCAAGCTAGTAAGCAGATATTTTGTAACATTGAATGTAACTTAAGTTTAAGCATTAATGATTAAGATTCTTTAGGTGATTTATTGTATAATCGCTTTTAAAATGAATAAATATCCTCTTACATATTTGAAAAAATGATCATTTATCTTGTGTACCAAGTCATTCAATAAATAAAAGTATAATGATTGATTAAAAAAAATTTTTTTTCATATATATATATAGACGTCATAAAAACGTCCTTTTGTCGTCATTATAACGTTTTATGGACGTATATACTAGGTTGGAAAAACGTCTTTAAGACGTCTTTATAACGTCTACAGTTATTCGTTTCCTAGAGCTTCTATTAATAAAATACTTTTAAATGACGTTAATAAGACGTATCTGGAACGTTACTTTCAGATATAAAAATGTCTTAAAGACGTCTTAAAAACGTTATTCACTGTTATGATGAGACGTATTAAAGACGTTTTTTTAACGTTTAAAGAACGTCTTTAAAGGCTTCTATAAAAGATTTTTTGGGAAAATTCCGCGGCCAAAATGACGTTTAAAAGACGTTTTTATAACGTCCTTTTGGACATTGAGAAAATACGTTATGTCGTCTTTTTTAAGACGTCTTAATGACGTCTTAATAACGTTTTGTCTTATCAGGGTACTCATATTTATTTCCGAGCTTTCCGTCCTTCTTAGGAAAAGGGTAAATGTTTGCATGGAGTGTCTCATTCTTTATTCGGGAAATTACACCAGTGGTTTGACATTCAGAGCAATGTCTAGTGTATTTCTATGCCATACTGACTGTTCTCAACTTATCGGTCTCACTACTGGTCGGATTTCTGTTCACTTAATAATGAGTTTTATGTAATCGTATAACAATATAAGCTTCAACATTATATTTATAAAAAACTAAGTTGTTTGAATTTGTGATATAGAAAATATTAATGCATTATAAAAGCATTTCCTTTTCCAATTTTCTGATAAGAACCAAGAAATTTCTCATATTTTTTAATTAACATGTTAAATTTGTTACAAAACTCTTCTGCTATATTTTTCCAATTATACGTATTTAATATGATAATTATCTTCTAGCCGTATGATATGTTAAATTAATATCACACATTTTAAACTATTTTAATCTATACAAAATCTCAACTGGATACCTTCGAGTAATAATGATATATAAATAATCTGTATGATTAATTTAAAATATTACAAAACTTAAAATTTTGATATACTAATATACTTTTATCTCGGATATTAGATCGGAATTGATTGTCTATGACACGCTGTTACAAATCACACTATCTCAATTTAGACAAAAATAATCGTAAAAATATTCAAGGTTGATACTATTATTTAGTTTATGATTGCGCCTCAAACTCACACCTTATATAATTTCTAGCAATGCATATTTTGCATTTAAAGCTGGTGAATTACTTCGATTTTTATGATACTGAATGTTTCAACTAGCCTAAAATTATTAAATTGACTTTTATTTATGTTTGATATCTTATATCCCAAATTTAATATCCCAGCTGATATTATATCTCCATAAATAGATGTATTTAAGAATGATACATTTTCTCCGTTCGTATCGACTAAATCAAATTAATCGATCACCCTCTCCATAATCGAGTCTACATTTATAATCATTTAGTTCATAATGATTACGATAAAGTGTCAGAAGCATTATAAGCTTCTCTGTCGCTTTCATTTACTCTTCACGTTTTCGACGGTACTCATCTAGATCAGTACGCACCGTTGACATAATATTGTTTGTGTTTTGCACTGGAGTGTCAATACGTGGCAGTATCCCGCTGAACTGCTCAATTGTGCAAGTAAACACAGTGTACAAATTATTTACTACCATTATTAACTCACCTAGTTTTCTCTCCTATTCATATAATCTTACCAAAACTAAAATATTATGTTTATTTTAGTTAAAGACGAACATATGTTTATTCTACTTTTCGAGAATAGGTTTATTTTTATTTACAATGTAAATAATAATTTTAGGATGCAATGTTTCAGTCTTCCAGGTCATGGCATACCGAACAACAAGCAAACACATACTGGTAGACTCTTGGGATTTCATATTATTAATAATTCAGGGTTGTTATTCAATCTAATTGAATCAGTAATGAATGGCATTATTGTACCTGACTTCATTGCTGTGACTATCATCTTTATGTCCCTCGTTGAACTCGATGAACTCGCCGCTGTCTCGTGTTTTTCACCTGCCACACGCATCAACTCCTTCTCTCACCTTAATCTCGTTTCTGCCATCGATAGTTGAGCATTTCCAATTGTGTCTTTAGCATTTCAAATGGCTGATATTTGAACGGTCTCTCCTCTCACAACTTCACTGAATGGCAGGTAGCATCCGCTTCTCTGTACAGAGATTTAAATAATAATCCTTTTCTGTTTTATATTATACGAGTATATAAAGAAATGCCAGAGTGACTATCCTGAGATTAGTTGACCGAATAAGAAGTATGACTAACCTCAAAATGAACGAACACACAAGAGTTCGGAACAACAACGCTTCCCGTATGCTCGCCCCAGTCATCCAGGTCATGTGATACCGAACAATAAGCGCACACTTCCTGGTTGACTCATCGGGGTTTCATAAAATTAATTTATATCAATAATAATTAAATAAATATAATCAATTTTAATTACATTTAATAAAAGTATTAAATTCATTAAAGTGGAATTTTCATAATTTAATTTAATAGAGTAAGTAATTATAAATTAATTATAAATAAAAGTGTTATGTGTATATGTGTGAGCCCATGCGCACAGATATGCTTTATGTCTTTTTTACATGCATGTATTTTTATTCATATTTCCAAAACTACACATACCTCGTATCTTATCTTTATTAAATTCACTAATTTTTCAACTCTCGCCTTTTCTGAATATTACATAGAGTTACTCTCCCTCCATTCTCAATATCATTTTCTCTTCAGCTATAACAGTTTATATTGAAATTAGAATTATAATTTCAAAATTTAGATATTTTATTTTCGCTAATAATATTTAAGAATATTTGCATCTTATTCTTCTCGCCATAAAACACTCCATCTAAATAAAATCGATTTTAAATGATGTGCATATTTGTTTATATATATATATATATATATATTCATTTCAATATATATATTTCAATATATCTCCCTAGATTATATAGTTGGTCATGTGACGGCCTACCACTTAACCCCTCCTCCCCACTCCCCCTTTACATTGTCCCTTCTCATAATACGAGTAACGTAAAAACGTTTAAAAAATGACGTTTATTGAAAACGTTGTAACCTCTCCTCCTCTTCTGCCCTCCTCGTCGCCCCTCGTCAGCTCCTCCTTTTGCCCCTCCTCTTACCCCTCCTCTCTTAATTTTTAACATATGTAACTTATGCAATAAATATGTATATATATTATTTATTTTTTTTATTTAATTAATTAGATACATGAGCAGATTCCTTTACATATTTTAAATCGATGACGTACATTACATGTTTTTCTTTTTATTCAAATTTTAGAATCTTGTTTTTTGCTGTTTTTTTGTAAATTCCGATTGATTGAGAATATATATCTAGGTTTTACATAAATGATGAAAAGATTCACTTATTAGTGACTTTACTACAAAATTAATACTATTTCGACACCTGAGCGGAAAAATCTCCTATCTCGGACTGCGCGTGAAGAACCTCCTATTTGGATCGGCGCGTGATGAAGCTCCTATCTCGGCCTTGCGCAGAAAAACATCCTATCTCGGCTCGCGTGAAAAAACTCCTAACTCGCTTTTATTAATATTCTAACTAATATTTTATTAAAAATAACTACAAAATAGATTTTTATTCACAAATCTATTACAAGATATCCTCATATATCATCTGTATAATATATTATAATATTATTACATAATAATATTATATAATAATATTATACGGATTATATATGAGGAGCTCCTTCGTGCGAGCTGAGATAGGATTTTCTTCGTCACTGTGAGTTAGGATTTTTTTCGTGCGAGTCGAGATAGGATGTTCTTCACCGCGGCGAGTTAAGAGGTTCTTCGAGTGAGCCGGGATAGCAGGTTCTTGACGCGCCGACCGAGATAGGAGGTTCTTCATGCGCAGTCCGAGATAGGAGGTTCTTCCGCTCAGGCGTCGATTTACTCTTAATATTCGCCCAGGAACATGAAAATCAGGTGAACTAATGTCATATATAAGGTGCAGTGTTGCAGAAGTTTTAAATTGTGCAGATGACCTTAAAATGTATGATAAAGTACGAGATGCATTATTTTTAATACATTTAATATGCATAATTTAATAACAGCCTTTCATCAAACATAACACCTAAATCGTTATTTTAGTAACTCGTTTTAGATCATTCTGACCAATAAAATAATAAAATAATAGTGGTTTTGAGCGAGAATTCTCAAAAACTTTATAACAGAATAAAAGAACTTAAGAGTACCCATTAACAGAACCTGAATCATTTATAAATATATTAAAAAACAATGAGCCTACATGGATACCTTGGAGAACCCGAGAAAATGTGTAGTATTCTAGGTTATTTAGGAATAATAAATCATGAACATTTCATTTCATATTATTTCACAGTAAAAATTCCAATACATATAAAATTTCAAAATAAATTAATCAGTCGTTGATTCTCACCAAGACTAAATAAATCCAATATCGTCGTCGCATATACCCGCACACTCGCGTAATTATTAGCAATTTCACAGCGCATTTAGATACGCAGTCGTCATCGTCTCCGAAATATGATACATATACCTGCGTCCATTCGGCTCACACATTCCATAACATAATTCTCTGCAATTCAGTCGTACATTAAAACGTTAAACGCTAGTCGAGTCGCAAAGACGCGCGCTCTCGTCGTGCACGCGGCTTTAATCACGCGTATCGGTTCTTTCTCTCTCTCTTTCTCTCTCTTTCCCACGCTATACTCAACTTTCATTAGTCGGATGCAGGAGAGCAGACTTTTTACGTTGAGGCAGATCGCAGGTGGGAGCTCGCTGGCACGCAAAACAGGCACGAGACTGGCTCCGACGATGTCTTGCCTGTCCTCGCCCTTTTCTACTGCGGGTGATAGTGAGTTGACGCCGCGCGTCGTTCTCGCTGCGTACCCGATGATCCCGTTCGCCCGTAATAGCGACTACACACATAAACAAAATACCGCACACAATGACTTATCGATCCTAACTATACTTCATTTGCACACAAAGATACCATTAAAAAAACTTACCCCTTTTCGGGAGTGGTATTGAACGTGAAGAGAGAGAGAGAACTCGTACAAGACGACACGCTTCTTACTCGGTATCGCAGGAGCCTCTATCTCGCAGGCCTCCTCGATCTGATCTGATATGCGGACAAAATCGCGCTCGGCTTGAACCGCCGAATTTCTACTCTCCCGCACACACACACACATACACTCACACTGCGCTGCTCGGCCAGATGTGCGATCACGCGACATATTACGTAACCGGCCGAGCTCGCCGATGATGCTTCCAGACTTTTCCTTAGTGCGCGCTACATTTATATACATCTCTATTATTCTATTCCTTACAATCACCTCCCTTCGATGCACTCCTTGATGGGCATCGAACCTCATCACTTGCAATGTATGCGCACTGTACAACTTTATATATACTGAACAAAGCGGGGTAGTCTACATAAATTAATACAGATATCGCACGCATATACATATACTCGTCTTTTCACACTATTGATAGCTTTATACAAGCAGAGTACAGCAAAATTACATCACATACATAATTATTCATTAAATATCTATATATATATATATATATTTTTTATACATGTCACATGGTCACATTGAACCAGGTTTGAGAGGTATACCGATTACGTTGCTATACATAATATATTACATATTGAGACGCTGTTCACAGAGTTAGTGAAGTATCGAAAAAGATTCAGCCTGTTAAACACGCCTTTGATCACAGTAGGATCATCTGGCAGACTCAGTACGAACGCATTGGAGCCGGATTGACACATAAGTCGATATGGACCCTCATAAACGTGAAAAAATTTATGAATCTGACTCTGCGCAGCATTCGACAGGTGCGGTACATGCAACAACACCAAATCCCCCACTTCAAGAACTACCCTACTCACACTTTTTTGGGAAGCACAGCGCTGTTCAAACGCGAGTTGGAGCTTTTCGTTCGCCACTCGCAGTTGAACTTCTCTTGCGACATTTTCCCTACGTAAACGTGGGAATAAATTTAAAATTTGCTCTTTCGTTGTTCTGTTAAAATGCAAGTAAAATGGCGTAAATCCGGTACTTTGATGCGTTGTATAATTCAAACAGTCCTGAACGAACTTGACATACGCAGCCCACTTTGTATGACATCCCGAACAATAGGTGCGTAGAATTCGGCCGATTTCGCGCATAGTCCGCTCGACAGGGTTAGATTGAGGATGTCTAATCGACGAGTAATATACGTGAATGCCCAGAGACTCGAGCTTAGTCTTCCATTGAGGCGACACAAATTGCGAACCATGATCTGACAAAATTTTTTTAGGCGGGCCTATGCGTATAAAATAATCATTCATTAACTTTGACAGGCAGGTGCGCGTATTGGCCCTTTTAATCGGATAAATGGTAACTAATTTACTAAACAAATCCTGAAGTACAAACAAATATTGCACGCCCCCTACTGAACGTGGGAGTGGCCCATAAAAATCTACACTTAACATTTCATTCGGTTCGGACGTCCTCAAAAATTTATATGCGCCCTCTATTTTATAATTTAGATATTTCAAGCGCTGGCATAAATCGCATGCCTTGGTGTACGCCTTAATGTCCGACCTCATTCGTCTCCAAAAAAAATATGCCTTTAGGTAAGCGAATAATTTATACGAGCCAGCATGCCCGAATTGCTCATGTGCGGTTTTTATCGTTATAGCTATCAGAGCACGAGGTAAAAACAAATTCCAATCGTCCGAATTCTGTCCTTTTACATAAATAACGCGATTTTCCTCTAAAAATTCAAGTTTATTTGACGCTTTTGACTTTAACCTTTGAATGATCTCGTCGCTTGCTTGATAGGTAGCAATATCCCGAAGCTCACGCACGAGCTCGCGTTTCATCGTGATTTCAGCCACCAAGCGTACCGCATTGATATTCGCATTCAAAGATTTTTCCGGGATCGCCCGCACGCAACTCCAAATCAAATAATTTGGATGCGTTTCGCACGGTCGATCTGGGAAATTTCTGCTAAAGAAGTCGGCAACTATGTTGTCGGCCCCTTTACAATGGTGAATTATAAAACTATACTCCTGGAGAGCTAAAATCCAACGAATCAATCGTGCGCTAAGAAACGGTGACGATAATAAAACGGTTAGCGAATTATGATCGGTTACGATATCAAATTCTGCACCTATCAAATAATATCTGAATTTTAATATAGAATTCACTATGGCCAAAAGTTCCTTCTCGGTGGTAGTGTACCGACTCTCGAACCTGGTTAGTACTCGGCTGACAAGAGAAACAATACGCCCATGCCCCTCCGCGTCAATCTGATATAGAATACCACTGATACCGACATCGCTTCCATCAGTTTGTACATAAAATTTAGAATCTATCAGATAATGACTCAGAGTGACAGCCCGCATGAAGTTCCCCTTAAGTGCTTCAAAAGCCTGAGTATGTTCGTCGGTCTATTGCCATGAGTTTCCGGACCGTAACAGATTTCGAAATGGATCTACATAATTGGCGTGACGCACACTAAAGCGTCTGTAATATCCGCATACTCCGAGAAAACCCTGAAGCTGCTGTTTATTCACGGGAGCGGGAAAATCTTTAATTCTTTCGAGGTGTGCCGGATCTGCGGTAATACCCCTCGCATCCAAAACGAATCCCAAAAAATTAACACTCCTACGAAAAAATAGAGATTTTTCGAGACTAAGAGTAAAACCCGCTTTGATTAGCAACGAAAATAATTGCTCTAAATGATATAAATGCTGAGCAAATGTTTTCGATGCTACCAAGATATCATCTATATAAGCCGTAATGAATTGTATAATTTGACGCAACGCGCGCTCTAATGCACGAATAAACCCAGAACCGGCGGTTTTAATGCCGAACGGAATTCTCAAAAAATGATATAACAACCCTTTGTACGAAAAAGCGGTATATTTGCGCGCGCGTTTCGTAAGTTTGATTTGCCAATATCCTTTGACTAAATCGGTCGTCGAAAAAAATGTAGCGCCTTCATGTTTTTGCACGAGCTCTTCAATACGCGGTGGAGATTCATTATCCGAAGCTATAACTTTGTTTAAAAAACGTGCATCTAGACATATACGCACGTCTCCATTTTTTTAGCAACGATTCTTATTGGATTACAGTACTCGCTACACGAACGCTCAATAATGCCTTGCTCTAACATTTTTTTATCTCTCGATCTACAGCCGGTTCATGGTGCAAGGGCACTGGATAAGATTTTTTTACGTGTGGCTTTTCTACAGTCGGTTGAATGTCATGCTCGTAAACATCGGTACACCCGGGGTCATCCGAAAAAACATTTTTATATTTTAATAAAAGGTTTCTTGCATAATTTTTTTCGTTGTAACTTAATTCATCGAGTTTATCAATGTACTGTTCGATTTTTTCTTCGATCGATAATCTTTCAGATCGAAAATTATTATCCTCCGACGGCTGCCCGCCAACATTTCCGTTTACGTCAGTTTCGTTCGTAATAGCTTGCACCCCGAATGCACCCCCCATTACAGAATTATCCTCCAAAATATTCATAACATTCGAGTTGCTTTCCTGTACGGTAATCGTGCGTATTTTTAAACTGTAACAGACAGGCTCGGTTTGATTAGATTCAGCCGATATAGGTCGATACGTTACTAAATTCGTTGGAATGATTTCGTCCATTATTTCAAATGTTTCTCTTTTAAAATTGATCACACCACCGTGTTTCTTTAAAAAATCAGTGCTTATGATTACATCCGCTGAAAGTCCCGGTACTACAATAAATGTGTATTCTAAATCGAATTTCCAAATCTTTATCTCTAAGTATACTTTTTTTACAGACTTTGATCATCTTTCGTCCAACCGCGACGTAAACAGCTAAATTATTGACCGGCAACTCTGGAATATTATTCTTATTTTGTTTTAATATATTATAAAAAGATTCGAAAATGCAGGTAACTTCGCTACCGGAGTCTAATAAAACAATAACTGGGCACGAGCATGTTTCGGCTCGTACACGCGGGCTAATAACCCTCGACTCAATCTCCCCGTCGGCCGGACCATCATTTCGCTCTACGTCCCAACATAATTCACGTATAAATTCAGAGCGCTCTAATGTCCGTATCACATTGCTAGAAGCCGGTTCGTCGTTTTGATCGTTTGTATTAGGCGAATACCTCGCATGCGCCCCATCACGCGACGATGTATGAAAATCAGGCGGTGGTCGCGACGTGTCCGGTAAAGAAAAGTTACCACGATTATTTTCCGTCGCACCTCTATCTCGCCAATTTCCCTGTCGAGTATGTCGATTTCTTTCAATGTCTACTTGCCCTTCTCGCCAATAATTACCGCGCGATACATGAGCAACGTGATTATTCTGTGCTTCCCTGATGTGATTCGTTGGGTCTTTGGTACGGCTGCTGCACCGGCCCCCGATACTGCGGTGCGCTGCCTTTTGCGCTAGACTGTCCCGTATTTTTACTTTCTAAATTATCTTTATGCGTCGAATCAAGTCTCCCAAGGGCTTGAGATATGCGATCCGTGTCCGAATAATCGATCACGGACAGCACATCACGAGCGCGAGACGGTAACTGCTTCACTATGTAATAGTTAACCTCATAATTATCCATAGGAGGATCAAAGTATTTAGCGATACGTCGCTGCTCCGTGAAATATTCAATTAATGCTCCATCAGAGGTTTTAAATTTGCGCGTACTCCAATTATTCTTTGTTTCCGCACGCGCTTCAATAGAATAAAATTCTTTCAAAAAATTATTTTTAAAATGCATAAAATCAATAAATGGAGTTAATCGAGCCTCAAACCATGAGCGCGCGCGACTTTCAATGCATCTTCCGTAACAAGTATATTCTGATCATTTTCCACACGTTTCCGTCTAAAATATTTTTCAAATTTTTCAATGAATTCGGCAGGATTGCCTTTTTCTCCATTATACGTTGGTAAATTTAACGTGATTTGTAATGTTTGAAAATGATTAAGAATTCCCTGTACAAGCTCCGAATTTAAATTGTTTTATGAAGCAGTCTCGCTCGCGCTCGACCCGCGTCGAGTATTATCGGTATTGCGCGATATATCGTTGTTATTATTTGGCGAATTCGTACCATTGTTGGCTATAGGTAGCCCAGGCGTGTTTACAGGCCGATTCCTTTCCTCGCGTTCTGCGGCCATCGTCTCGTTAAGCTGGATTAGCTTGTCTAATTGTTTACGCAGCGCTTCATTCTCGCTGCGTGCTTGAGCTGCCTCGAACGACGCCCTCTCAAAATCCTGCTTCAATTTCTCCATTTCGAGATCCGTCACGTCGTCTGGGTTAGTCGTTGACCTTGTGCCTACCATGCTCTTCGGGGGTGATCGCATCAATGACATCAGAGACGAGAGAAAAACAAACTTTTTTTACTATCTACGTATTTTTTAATTTTTACTTAATTATTTTATTTTATATTGGATTTATTTAGCTTAGTTGCCACTAGTTGAGCGCCATTTGTAGTATTCTAGGTTATTTAGGAATAATAAATCATGAACATTTCATTTCATATTATTTCACAGTAATAATTCCAATACATATAAAATTTCAAAATAAATTAATCAGTCGATGATTCTCACCAAGACTAAATAAATCCAATATCGTCGTCGCATATACCCGCACACTCGCGTAATTATTAGCAATTTCACAGCGCATTTAGATACGCAGTCGTCATCGTCTCCGAAATATGATACATATACCTGCGTCCATTCGGCTCACACATTCCATAACATAATTCTCTGCAATTCAGTCGTACATTAAAACGTTAAACGCTAGTCGAGTCGCAAAGACGCGCGCTCTCGTCGTGCACGCGGCTTTAATCACGCGTATCGGTTCTTTCTCTCTCTCTTTCTCTCTCTTTCCCACGCTATACTCAACTTTCATTAGTCGGATGCAGGAGAGCAGACTTTTTACGTTGAGGCAGATCGCAGGTGGGAGCTCGCTGGCACGCAAAACAGGCACGAGACTGGCTCCGACGATGTCTTGCCCGTCCTCGCCCTTTTCTACTGCGGGTGATAGTGAGTTGACGCCGCGCGTCGTTCTCGCTGCGTACCCGATGATCCCGTTCGCCCGTAATAGCGACTACACACATAAACAAAATACCGCACACAATGACTTATCGATTCTAACTATACTTCATTTGCACACAAAGATACCATTAAAAAAACTTACCCCTTTTCGGGAGTGGTATTGAACGTGAAGAGAGAGAGAACTCGTACAAGACGACACGCTTCTTACTCGGTATCGCAGGAGCCTCTATCTCGCAGGCCTCCTCGATCTGATCTGATATGCGGACAAAATCGCGCTCGGCTTGAACCGCCGAATTTCTACTCTCCCGCACACACACACACATACACTCACACTGCGCTGCTCGGCCAGATGTGCGATCACGCGACATATTACGTAACCGGCCGAGCTCGCCGATGATGCTTCCAGACTTTTCCTTAGTGCGCGCTACATTTATATACATCTCTTCGTCGCGCGTCTACTGGGTGCACCTGCTCGTGTTTTGGCTCCTGCATTTACACCGCACTCTGCTGCCTCCTGCGCCTGTGAGCCGGTCTGTTGTGGTGCCTGCACAGTGGAACATTCTAACCATAGCTGTGATAATAAATCACAGCTTCCACTGGTCCATCGGCACGGCTTTCAACATCCAAGCAACAACACCCCGCCAGGTGTTTTTTGAGGTTAAGAGAGGTGAACACGGCAGAGTGGCGGGAGCCAAGCACGAAGCATAATCCAGAGGTACCACTTCATTCTGGACACACAGCACGCAGCGCTATACTATCAAGGCGCCATCTGCCGACTCGAACTGCAACTACGTGACCACCGAGGCGACACCTGCTGCATCCTAGACACACCATCAGTACCTTCCACGACTCATCTTTGTCGCCACTAACACCATGGTCGACAACTGCGCCATCTTCGGGGTGGTTCCTAGGAGCAGCAACTCGCTACGTAAGTGCTGCATATGCGATATTACTTACCATCCGGCGTGCAAGCCTCTTGCAGTGCTTACCCGCTTACAAAGGAATGCACTGCAGCTACATACTAAAGCGGTAGCGTGCCAGGCATGTATCGACTCGAAGAGGTCGATGTTCGAGTCGGCAGTCGCGCGCGCGACGAACGCCAGCAAAAATATGAGTGGGAAAGAGAAGGAGCTAGCCGCGTCCACTCCGGCCAATAAAAGGCCTGCAACAGCTGCTCGCACCAATCAGGCGAGCAAGGCCGCGCCCACCAACTCCTCACTCTCTCCGTTGCAGGGGCTAGGCCCCGCCCCCACCAGCAGCCTACTCCGGTTGGCCTCACAGTCTCCTGTGACGTCACTAGGCCCGCCCATTTCCAGTACAGGAGCAGAGCACAGTGGGGAATCCCCGAGTGACGTCACGGCCAAGAATGCGGACCGAGCTAATAATACTTCACAGTCCTCCTTCTCCAAAAATAACAGCAGTATTAATGATATAAATGCGTCCGTCATCCGTATGCTAGATAGTACCGCGTTAAAAAAGGGATCAACGGTCTCCTGCCTAGTGGAGTACTACTTCAAGAAACATTGATAATGCACTTGCTAGACATTGCACCTCTATTGAAGGCAGATTGGAGGCAATTGTAAATAGGCTAAATACGTTACCAGCAGTACATACTTTGGCACTTTCAATTGACTCTAAGCTGCAAAAAATTGAGGAAAAACTGTCGAAACAACACTCCCAGCTGGAGGAGATGAAAAAGGAGAAGCTTTATCAAGAAATAGATAACCTAAAAATTAAAAATAAAAAATTACATGATAATAATGTAGAAACGAACACTTTATTGACCAATACAGAGGTAAATTATAGCATGTTAATTGATAAAATCGATAATCTAGAGCAGAAAAATCTCGAGTCACAGACTAAAATTGATAATCTTGTATTAAACACTTTTGAAAACGATTTCCTAAATTTAACAAATAAAATCAATAGAGTTGAACGTGACAACAAGGAAATAATAACAAAAATAGAAAAAATAATAACAAAACAAGATTTTACCTTTGTATATACTACTACTATTGAGAAAATTGAAAGAAATGTTGAGAACATCCAAAAATATAACCAACTCATACTAAATAAAATAGAATTCCAAAAAATCGCAGTACTACCCAGTACACAAAACAATACCGTTTCTCTTATAAGTACAAAAAAATGTAATACTGCTAATAATGCATCTGCTACGAATAGTACCTTACTTGACAATTATAGTGATATAAGCGAAACAATTGACAATTGTGAAAGCAATAATGACGGGTTTATCCAAATTGTAAATAGTAGAAATAAAATGTCTAGGCGTTTGAATAAGTATAATAACGACAATGCTGACGCTGCGGCATCACCTGCACGAAGCACGCGGGTGCAAACGATTGATGGGGGGACAGTGCACAGTAAAAACATTAAAAGCGGTAATACGGAGCTCATTATTTCAAACATTTTCGACGGTGATGTCTCTAAGCGTGTTGACGTCGCACACGCGATACTGTGCCGTGTCCTTCCATCAACACAAAAAATTGATATAATAGGCACACGCCTGCTTCGGTCAGAAGAATCAACAGCTGCGGCATTAGCAGATACAAACAGCGAACGTAGAAGGTCACCATGGGTTGTTACCCTTTCCAGCAGTGCGTTAGGCGAGAGAATAATGCGAGCCAAAAAGCTTATCACTGGCTTTCATGCTAGAGATGTCGACATTGCAGCTCTTGACCAGGACACAAGGGATGGGATTATAAATGGGAAAATTTTTATAAATGAATTGTTAACAAAAGAATGTTTTATTAAATATAGAAGTCTCAAGGCCCTTGCGATGAGACTTAATTTTAAATATGTTTGGCATAGAGGGGGCCGTTTCCTGGTGAAGAGGCGCGATGGCGATGTCTCTCATGAATTTTCATCTGCGGCTGATTTACAGACAATTGTGGCATCATATGCCATTAATCAACCATCTCAAACTGTAAATACTGAAAAAAAAACTGTTGATAATGAAATCGAAATTGATAATAATGTAATTCCGTCAACTGCTGCAAAAAATTGACTATCCGCAGACACTGCTGGGGGGGTTCACTGTAAGGGACTGAGGGCAGGTTTTGTCAATGTTACCTCACTGAAGGGGCACATTGGCATGATTAAACAACACCTTTCAGCTCGTCCTACCTACCATCTCTTTGGGGTTGCTGAGTCGCACCTTGACCCTGATGTTGGGAGTGATCTCATTCAGATCGATGACTACTCACTACTTAGACTTGATCGCAACAAACTAGGAGGCGGGCTAGTCCTGTACATTCATAACACTTTCAAGGCAAATTTACTATCAGTTCTCCAACAACACAGGAGGGCAGACCATTTATACCTGAATATTTAATGTGCAGTGTTCAGCAGGGCAGCCTTCCCCCCGTCTTTGTTGCTTTAATATACAGACCACCACACGTACCGTTTTTACAGGGCTCGGACTTAATAGACAAACTGACGATACATACTCAAGACTTTAGTCACAAAATTATTATGGGAGATCTGAATGCGAACCTACTCGGAACGTCAGCCGATGCGAAATTTGTTAGACGGTTGGCTGATGATCTTAACCTTCAAATAATTGATCATGGTGCGACTCATCATCTCACGGATTCTCACACGTGGATTGATGTGATCTTGACAGATAATAATGACGTTGTACTGAGCAGGGACAATCGGCCGGCGCCTTTTCCCAGTCATCATAACATCATAGAGGTCGAGATTGGGGTCGAAACTGCTGCATCCCCTGTGGTTGAATCATTCAGCTACAGGGATTTTAAGTCGATCCAGCAAGACGACCTCCTGTCTCACCTAGCTGACTGTGATTGGTCGCGGATCGATGGTCCCGCGGCGAGTGTTGACAGTCAATTAGAGTGCCTCAGTGTCAACCTCATGGCTGTGATAGATAAAATTGCACCATTAAAAGAATTCATACCGAAAAAGAAAACAAATCCACCATGGGTTGATGCTGAACTAATACATCTTTACAAAAAACGTGACTCCGTACGAAGACGCTATTCGCGGACCAATGACGACAGACTGTGGCGGGAGTATCAGGGCCTTGCAGCTGAAGCTGAATTACGAACGAAGGAAACAAGGGAAAGATTTTTACAAAATAAAATTTCTGAAGCGATTGATAATAAGAAAGATATCTGGAAAGAGCTCAAGGCTCTGGGCCTTCTGCCAAAGACAAGAGAGGAGCTTCATGGTTTCTCACCGGAGGAGCTCAATGCCCACTTTGCAGGGGTATCGATCTCCCAAAATGAGGGTGATGAAGAACTTGACAACGTCCTGACCACTGCCAGTGATGACGGTTTTGTTTTCCGAGAAGTCAGCTTCTCGGACGTGGTTCTGGTTGTTGCCCACTTCTCATCACAAGCCAGAGGGGAAGACGACATTCCCCAAAGTATAGTGGCTAAGGCTCTTCCGTTTGTGGGAGATCATATTGTTAAGATCTTTAACTTCTCTCTGTCCAGTGGCATTTTTCCGGGAGCTTGGAAGGGAGCTCGGTTGGTGCCTTTGAAGAAGAAGCCTGTCCCATCTACGGTGTCAGATTTCCGACCAATTGCCCTACTGAGTTTCCTTTCTAAGGTCCTTGAAAAAATCGTACACGACCAAATAACTGACTTCTTACGAGAAAATAATACTTTGGACCCGATACAGACTGGTTTTCGACAGAATCACAGTACACAGACAGCACTACTGAAACTGGCGGAGGACATAAGATCAGGCATTAACAACAACAAAAAACTATTGACTATTTTGTTAATGTTTGATTGTAGCAAAGCATTCGACACCATCTCACACACTAAACTGCTGCGTAAGCTGATGCGCATGGGATTCTCCAGGAGTGTTCTCCTGTGGCTTAAGTCATATATCATGGGGAGACGACAGAAAGTCGTCACAATCACAAACGGGGATTCAGGTTGGCTAACCACCAATCTTGGCGTTCCACAGGGCTCAGTCCTGGGACCCCTGCTTTTCAGCCTGTATATAAACGACTTACAAGACGCACTCGACTTAGATGGTGTCGAACACATACTTTACGCTGACGACTTGCAAACCTACACACAAGTGACCCTGAAAGGTCTTCGTGATGGTATCGGTCGCATGTCGGCTGTAGCACAAGCAGTGTCGAACTGGGCAACGTCAGCTGACCTGCGCCTCAATGTCGGCAAGACAAAGGCGATCATTTTTGGATCTGATCACAACATCAAACAGGTTCAGAGCCTTGACTTGCAAGGCATTGAGATACAGACCGGCGTACACGTTCCCTTTGTCGATACAGTCACCAACCTCGGCGTGGTGATGGACGAAGGGTTGACATGGAAGCCGCAACTGAATGCGGTCAGTAGAAAGGTAAATAGGGCTCTGTATAGCTTAAAACTTTTCCGTTCAAGCACCACAGAGATACTGAGGAAGCAGCTGGCATGTGCACTGGTACTACCTCACTTAGATTATTGCTCAGTGGTTCTTCTTGATGTGTCAGGGGAGCTCCAGACACGACTACAACGTCTACAGAATGCATGTGTGAGATACATATGTGGTGTTAGGCGGGATGAGCATATCACCGCCTACAGGAAAAAACTGGACTGGTTAGATTTGAAGGTGAGGAGGGAGTATTTTATGGGGCTGCTGCTTTACAAAGCGGTTGTCATGCGGCAGCCACCGTATCTTACTGCCCTCTTTGAAAAAAACCAGGCCAGGACTTCAAGTAGGGGTGGTATGAAAGAGCTCTCGGTTCCGGGGTCGCGCACCGATAAGGGCCTTTTCTCATTCAGAGTTCAAGGTGCGCACCTCTGGAATTCGCTCCCGAGCAGTGTGAGGTGCCTGCCATCTTTTTGTAAATTTAAAGCGGCGTTTAGCAGGCACCTTAAGCCATTACATGGTGAAGAGTATGTTCAGAAATAAAAAATGAGTCGAGTATTTATTTAGGCTTTTTATTTATTTAAATTATTTATTTATTTAATTTATTTATTTATTAAAACTTATTTATTTAATTTATTTATTTATTAAAACTTATTTATTTAATTTATTTATTTATTAAAACTTATTTATTTATTTATTTAATTTATTTATTTATTTAAATTTATTTATTTATTTATTTAATTTAATTATTTATCTTGTTTATTTATTTATTCGACGTATTTATTTATTAATTTATTTATTTATTTAAATTTATTTATTTATTTATTTAATTTAATTATTTATCTTGTTTATTTATTTATTCGACGTATTTATTTATTAATTTATTTATTTATTTATTAAATATGTTTAGTGTTAATTAGGTGTGAATGTATTTATTAGCGTGATTGTTAAAGTGTTATGAATGAGTGTGTTTTAAATTTAGACGTGATAGTATACGCAAAGATTTAGCAAAGTATGTGTATGTATTCTTTTATATTTATATGTTATCTTTATTGTATTTATTTTTTATTCTATGTATTATTATTTTTTTGACGAAGCGTTTTCTGTGATATTTGACTGTGACTAGTTCATTACATTTAAATTTTATAAACTGACGAACTGATAAAGTGAATTATTATTTTAATAAGAAATATGCAATAAGTGAAAGTTAAGATAACAATTATATTAAATCGACTGATATTTTTTAATTATAATTATAACTACATGTACATGAAATTGTAAGATTTAGTCTTCTGACGAATAAAAAGTATATCTATCTATCTATCTATCTATCTCTATTACTCTATTCCTTACAAATGCTGTAAAACTATCAGAGATGTAGCCTTTAACTTTACCACTAAGCCTTCTGTAAAAATTGTATGTGCTTTCTTTATAAACAAACCGCAGATCCCCGTCTTCGATTAGAGTACCCTATGGGAGTACAAAAAAAAGCTTATTTAACAGAATGTTGTGGTTTACAGTGTGAAAAGCCCTACTCATGTCGGTGTATATAGAATCAATTTGACAATTTCTGTTTAGTGATTGCACAATATCTTCAATATAACAAGCCAAATTAGATACAGTAGATCGACCCTTCATAAAACCATGCATTTCATCAACCCTATTAGCCAGATGTATTGCAAATTGTTAGCAATTTGACATACACGTTTTGCTCACGATTTCCTTAAGTTTGACGTAAAACTGCGTCCGTATATGCTGGAAATTTTGTATCTAGTATTGAAGTCAATTATGAGGACAAAGTGAAGGCAAAATTACAGCAACTATTGCTCAAGATGTGCAGGCGTATCATAGGCATAAATTGCCATCATATTGTCTTCATATTTCTTGATTTTTATGTTACACAAATTTCCATCAATATGCTGTTATTAATTTCCTCCCTATCTCTCTCGCACTGTCGCATATATGAGTAATTTTATTGAATATTATGTGAATAATATTAAAAAAAATAATATAATATATTAATAATATTGAAAACAAGTTGAAAGCAAATTGATGTACAAAACTTGCAGCAACAGTTATACATCAAATGTAAGTAAATCTGCGTCCGTATATGGCAGCAATTTAGTGGCAAGCATTTGCAGTCAATTTTACGGCACATTGACATCAATCCTTGATACTCGTCATTTCTTGAGCGCAAGTTGGAAGCAAATTGCTAATAAACATTGCACAACAACTATTGCCGCGACTTTGCCACGGCAAGGCTGACTAATGGGGAACTACAAAATTCTTGATAATTTGGAGAGTTTTTCTTCCATAATATTATCAAAAATGTTTGCAAAAATATTTACTTTGGGAATTGGCCTAAAGTTAGCAACATTTGTTTTATCGCCTTTTTGTAAGCCAAGTGTAACTATATTTCCAAAATTCAAGGAAAATCCTTGTTTCAAGCGATTTATTAAATACAAGAAATAAAGGTTATGAAAGATTACTACGACATGATTTTATGAAAAGTGGATGTATGCCATCTGGACCGGTGCCCATATTATCACATAAAGCATTTAATTTATTAGATATACCAGTGGAATTAATTTTTTTTTTTTTTTTTTATATTAATGCTTTTGAAGGCACCTAGGTGGCGTTATTTCAGCATCTTGCTTTATTAATCAAAAAAAGAAAATTTAATACAATCTATTTCATTATACATATTTACATGAAGTATTTATATTTATATACATTCTTATTTAACTATAATGTTACAATGTTCATACTGGTCTGTGCACAGAATCGAGGAAATTTACAATACGAGGGTAGTTCAATAAGTCTTTAGAATGACCAACAGATGGCGCGCGAATCGCTCCAAATCATCTGTTTTCAGTCAGCACCACTCCCGACTAGATATATGGTGCAGTCACAGTCTACATCTTCTGAGTTTACGTGTTTTTATAACCAATTGAAAAAAAAATTTGCTTGTTAAGAAAAATGGAAAAAAACAAGTTCAGAGCGGTAATTAAACATTTTCATTTAAAGGGTTTAACTCCATATGAGATAAAAAATGAATTGGACTCAGTTCATGGCACATCTGCCCCTGCCTTAGCAACGGTTTATAACTGGGTAAATGAATTTAAGCGTGCTCGTACATCAATAAGTGACGAACCACGTTCAGGAAGGCCCGTAGAAGCAACTACTCCCGAAATCATCAATAAAATCCACGATATGGTGTTGATGGATAGAAGATTAAAAGTGCGTGAGTTAGCTGAGGCCACAAGGATATCTATAGGTGCAGTTGTTTCAATTCTACATGAAAAATTAGGCATGAAAAAGCTATCGGCAAGATGGGTGCCGCGTTTGCTCTCAGCTGAGAATAAACGCAATAGAGTGGTCGCCTCTGAGGCTCTTTTGGCGCGCATAAGTCGGAATCCTGAGGAATTTTTTCGTCGATTTGTGACTGTGGATGAAACATGGATACACCACTACACTCCTGAGACAAAGGAACAATCCAAACAGTGGATTTCCACAGGCGAACCAGCTCCAAAGAAGGCAAAGACCGTAAAGTCAGCTGGTAAGGTTATGGCTACAGTTTTTTGGGATGCACGTGGAATTATACTTATTGACTACTTGGAAAAGGGTAAAACAATTACTGGTGAGTATTATGCATCATTATTAGAGCAGCTGAAAGAAGAAATTAAAAAAAAACGACCACATTTGGCGAGAAAAAAAATTCTCTTTCATCACGACAACGCCCGAGTTCACACATGCTTCGTTTCAATGGCTAAAATTGAAGAACTAAAATTCGAATTGGTCGAACACCCACCGTATTCACCAGATTTAGCCCCCAGTGACTTTTTCTTATTTCCAAACTTGAAAAAATGGCTCGGTGGACAGAGATTTACGGACAACGAAGACGTCATTGCCTCTGTAAGTGCTTATTTTGAGGAACTTCCGAAAACGCACTTTTCTGAAGGATTAAAAAAACTTAAAAAGCGATTGACCAAGTGTATAGAGCTCCAAGGAGATTATGTTGAAAAATAAAAAAAAATTTACCCAAAAAAAATTGTTTTTATACTTTATTCTAAAGACTTATTGAACTACCCTCGTATCACAACAAGTTTGAGATTTAGGATATACTAATATGTTATCAATGTTCTGTGGTAGTGAATATTTATTTTTACAAATTTTTTTAATGAGGATTTTTCTTTGATTATCATGCACGGGGCATTGCCACAGTACATGATTGAGATCCTCTTCAACTTTCATATCACATTGTGCACAAATTGGTGACTCTGCTAACTTTACTCTGGCTAACGAGGCAGCTAGGTTGTAATGATTTATCCTGCATCTGTTTATTGAAACTATAAAATTACGAGTGCGATTACATCTACAGAACCAAGGTTTTGGTATATTTTTATAGTATAATTCAAAGTATTTTTTTCCTTTAAAACTATTGTCTAAGCAGAATTGGTTTGTATTAGTATGTGAGTCTTTTTTAAAATTTTGGAACAAATCAATGAAAGGCAGAGTAAAAGTAGTAGATGCTTTTTTTGTAGTGTATGATTTTGCTAATAAGTCCACTGTTTCGTTACCTAGTACTCCAATATGTGCTGGTGTCCATAAAAATCTGACAACTTTAGTTGGATTTTCGTTAACTATTGTATTAAATAGTTGTTTAATTTTAAGTATGTAATAATTTATTTTAATATTAATTTTGACTGATTGTAAACTTTGTAGTGCACTTAAAGAGTCGGTGACTATTGTAAAATCTGTATGGTTACTTTTTTGGATTAGTTGCAAAGCTTTGACTATTGCTAAACATTCTGCTGTAAAAATGGAGGAATTTTTTGGGATTGCTAGACCTGTATTTTTGTTAGTATTAGAATAGTGACAAGCTGAACCAACTGCGTTATTTAGATTTTTACTGCCATCAGTATAAAGAGCATGCGAGTTATTTTCAGTTAGAAATTTATTTAGTAAATAGTTAGGATCATTGCTTAATTTTAATTTTCGACCTAATTCTGTATTTATATTAATTCTTGTTGTAATAACTTTGTACTCGAACATATATATTAAGAATTTTTTATGAGCTTTAATATTGATTTTTAATATTTCATCAATACACTCTATAAATAAACGTGGAGTTTTTCCTTTGTCTTTTATTTTTTCAATTATTTTTGGTGTAACTGATTTTATAGTATTATGTACATTTAGATTTGAGTTTGAGAGAGCTTTAGTTAGATAACACTTAAATAAAAATTTTGTGCGTTCAAACATAGATTGCAGTTTTGATTCTGCTAACATGACATTTGTAGGAGAGGTTTTACGATATCCCATACCTGCTCTGAGACAGGCATACTGTACTTTTTCTGAGGCCTCAATGTGTTTTTTATCTTTGGGATAGTATATAAAAGAGCTGTAATCCATGATTGAACGTACATAACTTTTGTACAATGTGATTAAAGTGTTAGGGTTTGAGCCCCATTTTACTCTACATAGGAATTTTATGATATTTGCTCTAATTGTACATTTTTGGATAATTGAGTTTATGTGAGGAGAAAATGAAAACTTATAGTCATAAATGATACCAAGAAATCGAACTTTATCACTTGATTTTATTTTGCAATTTAGAATTTCAATTTCAGTTTGACCTGGTTTTATATTCTTATTATTTATGTGGAGCAAGACAGATTTTTCTGGTTTAAAGAAAAGGCCAATTTCTTTTAAGTTTTTGCCTATTTTATTAATTGCTGTTGTAACTAACGTTTTTGATTTTTCAACATCGCCGTAACTACAGTATGCACCAATGTCGTCAGCAAATTGCGATACACTTACGCTTTTGGGAATGCCCAGAGTGATATCCTTGACATAGATAAGGTATAGCAATGGACTGAGTACTCCTCCTTGAGGAACACCTTTGTAGCTGATTCTGTACTCATTTTTCAACGAATCTGTGTAAATGTATCTTTTATGTGTGATAAATTTAATGAACTTAATTAAAGATTCAGAGCATCCAATGGATGCTAGTTTACTTAATAGGATATCACTGTGAACATTATCATAAGCGAAACCGACATCTAAAAATACAGCAATAAGGTCTTTTTTATTTGTCAATGCTTCTTCAGTTTTTATCGCAAAATCTAAATGATTATCAGTACAAGATCGACCTTTCCTGAACCCTGATTGGTTTGTAGGTAGTATATCATAGAATTCACAATGCCACTGTAATCGATTTTTAATGAGAGACTCAAAAAGTTTGCCGAGGCTTGATGTCAATGAAATTGGTCTAACTCCGGTATTGTTGGGTTTTTCAATAAAAAGAACAAAAGACTTTTTCCACGCTTCGGGGTACGTATTTTCTTTATACATTTCATTAAAAATGTCTACTAACAGGAGTTTATATTTAATAGGAAAATTTTTAATCGATTCATAGTCTCTCCCATCAAGACCGGCTGCCGACTTGTTTTTTTTATCTTCAAGAACTGAATTGAATTCTGCGAAATCAAATGGCGCGTCAAAAAATTCATTTTTTTTACCTATTGGCATAAACTCTGGATCAGATTCACAAGAAGATGGACATATTCTGTTAAGTTTTTTTTTTTTTTTTATTATTATTTAACGTCGCCATGTTTGTGCTTCCATGTGGTGCTAATCGACGACGGGGGTCTGCGGTGTGTTTGTAAACAAAGCACATGTAATTTTTACAGAGGTGCTTGTATCAATCGGCAGAGACTAGGATTCGAACCCGGGTCACCGGCGTGGGAATCCGACACTCTACCGACTGAGCCGCCGCAGGCCCCAATTCTGTTAAGTGTATTATTTATACATTCAGAATTTTGCAAGTTTTTTGTATCATTAATAGAAGGAATTTTTGTCCATTTGTCTTTAAATATTCTACATTTATTCCAAACATACGTCGGACTGGTTTGAAAGTTGATTGATTCGGCAAATTTTTTAAAGCTCTCTTTTTTTTGTATTTGAACGTTTTTACAAGTAAGCAATTTATTTTATTATACACAATACGATCCGTAACTGATTTACTAAAATTCCATTTTCTATATGCAGCTTTTCGCAATCTTTTTAATTTATTACACTCCTCATCCCACCAGGGAACAGGATTTTTATGCTTTGATGGATGAATTATTTTTTTTATTGGGGTACTTTCTTTTAGACAATTAGTAACTATGTCACTGAATAATTCATACTTTATATCTGCAGGAGCATTTATAAAATCATTTTGTAAAAATATTTCGTAACTATTATTAAGTTTTTGTTTAAAAGTATCCCAATTTGTGCGAATTGATTTAATTTTAAACGATTTTTTTTATAAATGTTTTTATCAAGATCAATGGAGCAGAATATTGGGTAATGATCAGAGCCCATGGTTTCATCAGAAATTATGGTGTTAATTTTTGGAGCTATGTTCAGTGTAGATAATACTAAGTCGATATTTGAATGAGAGCAATCTATTGAATTTATATGAGTAGCAGTATCAGGATTATGTATAAAGAGATTATTATTTTCAATACTATTTGCTAAATATTCACCATTTTTATCAATTATTTGACAATTCTAAATAAAGTTATGTGAGTTGAAACCCCCTACAAAAACAGTGGGGAAGTTTATGTCAACATTTGCAATTAATGAATCAAATTTATTTTGAGAAAGATTACCAGGGGCTTTGTAACAAACTATTAATTCTATTGATGGGATCGTGTCGGTTAACCGGATTTTACATAGTTCTATGGAAGGATCTGGAGAATTTATGTTTATTTCTGTGTACGCAATTGATTTTTTCACCATAATCAGGATACCTCCACCTCTTTGGTCCTTTCGATTTTTGCGTAATTGCTTGAATCCAGATGCAAGTTCCGATTGAAAGAAGTTATTTTTCTTTTTTCTATTGTTTATATTTATATTTATATATAAACAATAGAAAAAAGAAAAATAACTTCTTTCAATCGGAACTTGCATCTGGATTCAAGCAATTACGCAAAAATCGAAAGGACCAAAGAGGTGGAGGTATCCTGATTATGGTGAAAAAATCAATTGCGTACACAACTAAACGTCATCATCGTCTTTATCACTTAGCCATGATTCAACGCACAAAAAAATGTCAATGTTTTTTAATAGTATTGGTAGTTCTTTTACACTTTTTTTATACTACGTGCATTCCAATATAGAACGCGAAGAGATTTGGAGTTCGTGTTGATTTTATCTATATCCATAATATTTGATTTTAATTAGGAGTTTCTGTATCGTTTTCAGATTCATCTTCTTGTTCGCTATTACTCACAGAAATTTCTTCTTGGAAGTTGTGTTTTGTTAAAATATTTTTTGTTCTTGTGAGTTTCCTTTTAACTGCTGTAGAATTTACAAACTTGTAGATTATATCAATACAATGTATAACATCTGATTTATTTTTAGATAATTTTTCACTTTCTTCAAACGTAGTTGCACTAGAGAAGGTATTTTTAACAAAGTTTACAAAACTTTCATAGCTAAAAGAAATTTTGTTCTCTTTTTTTGAGAATTCAAATAAAAAGTGAAAAAAATCAATCTTAAACCTAAGATTGATTTGCACATGTCACTATACTCACACTACAGGGCCGGAGCCCATACATAGTAACTCGTATATACACTCACGGCCAACGGTATATGGTATGTGGTATATGATTTATGGTATATATAACTCGTATTACAACAAGGATGTAAACACGTCTGCTCGGATCAAGTGCTCGACCAGTACTGGAATTAATTTTAATATGATTAATGTGTAGTGAAATTATGTCATTCCGCGTCTCATTTTTCCCATAATTCAGAGTCTATTTGACATAAAATGTAGAAAAATATTTAACAAATAAATTTGCAATATCATGACTATTTTCTGCAGTTAATTTGAATAGGATCCCAGACTTCCGCCATTTTTACATTGCGTTCAATTTTATCATTCACTTGCATTAAAGTATTCAAATGGTCATATTTCATTTCGATGTTCATATTTAGAAATTTAAAAGCGGTGAACTCCTGTAATAAAAGTATTAAATTTTAATAAAGTGTAAATATAATCTATTTAATATTTTATTTCAAGAATAAGTCAAATACTAAGACTATATAAAAGCAATTGTAATATCAATAATTTAATAAAGTCTAATTATTTTATTGATTTTAATTGTCGAGAATTTCTTTCCATACGATATTAATAATTTCTGATTTATTTTCTGAATTATTTTGAATCGATATATTAATAATTAATTAATTAATATATTATATTAATTATCTATAGTTAATGTAATTCTAGGTATGAAAACTTTACTTCCAACTTTTTTACCTGTAATGATTTCCGTTTCTATATTATAAGCATATAATTTTACTGTTCTTAATCTTATACATAACCCATACCATACCATACCATTACATAACCCATCACTAATACTCAAATTTCGAATTAACGTTACTATTCCATTAACTTTTAAATTTAGTTCGTACGGTGGAAGACCTTCTCTGAGTTTATTTAATGTTTCTATTGGATAATATAAATCAATATTATGATCAGTTTGATCAATACCTTTGTGAGTAGCATAATCTATACTATAATAAGATTTTATTTCACCATTCAGTAAATTTAATATTTTGTTATTTAAAATTTGCATATCTTCATTATGAGGAACTCAAATAACACGATTTGCAGTATCTTTATTATTAATATTTTTATAAATTTTAGAACAAATATCAATAGTTTTACAATTATCAGATATAATAAATAGATTAATTTTTCGTCCACCTTTTTTTTAAAAGAAATGAAGAAAATTCTTCGTCTATAGAACGTATATTTTTTTGTAAGTTTATTGTATTAAAAAGAGGCCATAACGTTGAATATTTCATTGTATCTTCTATTATAGCAGTCCTAAACCCGTTTTTCATTAATGGTATGATTTCTCGAAAATCACCACCTAAAATTATTAATTTTCCACCAAATGGTATGTTCTTTATACATACATCTTTAAAAGATTTATCTACTATGTCTAAAGCTTTCTTCGGTATCATGGATGGTTCATCCCAAATTATGACATTTACCTAGCGCAATATTTCTTTATCAGAATCTAATTCCAATAGTGCCGTTTCTATGGTACTTAAGCCTAATAGTAGTCTAAATTTTCTGTGACTCACTGTGATCCACACCATTGATAAAATATTCAATTGTATACATGTAACCTATATCATCACCAAATATTTTAATTTTTGTAATATCGTTTGAAAGACTAATCAATTTTGCATAACGTTTGGAATGTCATTCGGAGTAGTTCCCGCTGGATTTTTTTGAATTGCCCTTAACTAGATAGCGAGATGCAGGCCCGACCACCGAATAATCCGGAAAAACATTTTTTCTTAAAATGTCCCCGGAAAATTCGTTCTCACGAATATTCGAACCCGCGCTCAATTTTTCAAAATTTCTTTCAGTGGTAGATACACCTTCAAATGTTAAATTAATTGATAATACTTTTACGGTAAAACTAAGTCACTCATCATATATTCCCTGGTATTTTTCGGTAAATTTGAACATTTTATCAAAATATAACTAAAAGATTATTTTTAAATTTATAAAAAAATAAATAAATTTTTATTTTTTTGAAATATAAAGTCTAAAGTTTTTTCGGTATTATGAATCCTTCATCAAAAATTATGATCATCTACCTCGCTCTATATGTTTTTATCAGAATCTATAATATAGATATATACTGGGAGGAGGGGGGGTTCCCCCTGCTCGCTCCGCTCACCAACCCCCATTCAACTTTTCAACTGTAATAAACCTTGTAGAACTGAGTGTCTGTTGTAATATTTAATATAAGAATCGCCCATTTTATTTGTGTACAGTTTAACATTGATCAATACATCTACATTCGACCAATGCTAAATTGTGCACAATAATAATGTGAATGATTCTTATGTGCATGAACCAGAATTCTATAATCTTTACTTAAAATATATCATCATCTTTTATTTAATTTAATAAGAAATAAAATAAATATTAAGACTATGTAACCAGTACGTGCGCTCGATTTACGTATATTAACTGTAAGTAAATTAGTTAAAAAATATAGAAAAATATAGATATACTCTGTCGATTATGTGGAGGGGGTTTGGAGGGGGTGGAGGGGATGTGAAGGGGATTTGGAGGGGAGGTGAAAGGGATGTAAAGGCCAATGTGGAAGTAATGCATTAAAAGTGGAGAATATGTGGAGGGGCGTTGAGGGGGTGAGGGGATTTGGAGGGCTGTGGATGGGGATGGAACACTTACCTCTATTGGTTCAAGATTTAGAGGTTATAGTAGTTCAACATAAAGAAAGACAGAGAAAAGCGTAGACTAGGAGCAGACGCAAACAATTTCTTTTTGTTCAGTTGTATTAAATAATTTTGTCTATAAATAAATACATTTTAGGTTAATTAGTTTATTTGGCTTGTATAAATTCTCGACGATATTATTCGTGTGCCTGTGTTACTCACTTCAGCCGCCACGCCATCAGTGAAATCAAGCTAAGTTACAGCGTTTTTTTCGGGCCTTATGTTGGTTAGTAGAAACGGAACAGGTTGCATTTCATGCGTGGGTGTATTTAATTCCATTTATTAATCTTTATTTGGTCTAAAATTTAATTTTGATTATTTGTTTATTTAATTTAATTTCCAACAAATTAGTTTTAAGGTGGAGTTAATTTTAAGAATTACCTAATACGAGGTACATTTGTAAGAAAATCTCAGGTCCTGAAGTAGTTAAAATTTTTAAAAAGAATTTTGTAATTAAATCACATCTGGCAATATTTGAAATTTATGTAAAATCTGGGTCCTATTAGATTTGAAACCATAGAAGCTTTATATAACGTAAAATTTCCTAATACCAAATTAAACTCTAAATTCAACAAATATAACAGCGAGAACTGCTCTCGATGGAACAGTGCCTGAATTGTAAAAATACACGAAAGCTGTGTATTTCGGGATGAAATAAAAGGCACAAAATTATATTTCAATATTACCTAATTACCTTCCATTTATTTCAATTTTATGTTGCATGGTAAATCATTACCATTATCCACAGTGTGGCCTTTCGCGTAATGGCATATACCCCAGGGCTAGCCCTTACCTCTCTACAATACAGTGCATTGATGGGAGATGGTACGCCGCTGGTCAGGCGTCTCTCTCTCTCTCTCTCTCTCTCTCGTCTTCCAACCTGTAGCCGCGCGTAGGCATGAAATGGCGTCCCATGGCCCTTTCTCGCCTTCTAATTCACGAGTTATTCGCGGCTCGTTCAAAGGGTACGCTAACGTCGATCCATATACAATTAAATAAAAGAGACATGGGCGACACTGAGTTTCGGGCACACCTGCAAACAGAGAGTGAAACGTAAGTTTTTCTTCCCTTTTCTTTTTTGTTTCTCTCACGGGGAAAAACTAGTGTTAACCTCGAAGAGGTTATATTTGCTTAGCAGCTTGCTATGCTGCTCTCTTCGACTACCAATACAGCTATGAGATGAGATCAGCGTTTTCATATACCACTGTCTCTTTACTCTTCTTAATGCTATGTTACCTCTAGGTGACTGGAGAATGCTTCTGTGGCTGCTGCTGCTACTGTTATGGAGAAGCGGACAAGGAGCTGTGCTGCGATGCTGCGTCTGGAAGGTCACACTGCCTCTACAAACCATCCAAACCAGGTAAGAGAGTTCCAGTTTGTTTTCCATATATTCTGAAGGCTAGCCCTTCTTTATATTTTCTAGGGTGTATGCTGTAGGCCTCTGGAGTATCCGGAGAAGTAGCCGCTTTGCCCGAGGTGGTCCCATCTATACCTTTCAAGACATCAAACCAGGTGGGTACTATTCTAATACCATTCTGCTTACCTTCTAGGGTAATAATACCCTTTGTATATGCTTTCAGGTTTGTTCGAGAGGAGGGGAGCAAGAAAATGGGACACCAGGATACGCTCAACGCACCGCAACCAGGACCAGCCGACTCCAGCCTATGCGAGGCTCTATGGGATGGCAGCCTGTGGGTCTTCTTTGGCTGGTTCAGAGTTTTGAGGAGCTCGCTTGCTCTATGTCATCGACGAATTGTATTGTGGCAGTGACTAGTGTGTGAGTAGTGAGTAGGATAGTGTTCTGGAGGAGGAATTAGGTCGCAGTGTAGTAGAAGCTAGTATACAAGACTGCGTTGACTATCATCAATCTGCGCTATTCATTCGGTATTAGGTTTTCCTAATGTATATTTGGTCGAGCATCGGACCTGTACTCAGCAGCTCGTTTCCACTATGCCTACAGGTTCGACCGACTATCTAATATGTAACACACACAAAATGTGGTGTTACAATGCGTTTCATATAAATATGAATATTCAAAGTTATTTAAATGTTTAATTTGTTAACAAAATACAATGTCATAAACTTCTCTATTAAATAACTTTTTTTCATAAGTTTTGACTAGTATTCCACTCGGACCTCCTTAAAAGAAAATATAAATTTAGCTTATAATAAATAAACGTGCATCTGAAGGAAAATAACTTTGGGATTTAAATTTTATTTCTCTTTTTTAGAAGCAAATATCTTGAAATTTTCTTTACGAGAAATTTTTGCTGTTGTTCCGTTCGCATCTAAAATTTTGATGGGCTATTCAAAAAATTTTTTTCTCTGGTACATTCTTTTGGATGGAAAACAAAATAATTAGATCCAGTTTAAAATAAATTTTTTTATAAACGGTTTTCTCCAAAATTTTTGTTTAATGGTTTGCCTATACGCATTAGTAAAATTACTTTAAAAATAATTGTTTTCTTATGATCTTATGGGGTGTAAAAATCAATTTGGTTAATACGTGTAAATTTTGTTTCTTATTATACTTAAATCTATTTTCTTCTGTTCAAAATAAATCTTGTTTTCATATTTAATAAATTTTGCTTTTGCAAAATTTTGCAAAATTTTTTTTTTTAAATAATTGTTTTTTTTTTCAAAAAACTAACTAACAATAAAAATAATTTTGTTCAACCGAATTTTATACTCCAAAAGAATTTTTTTTTACTGTACTATATAGATTCAAATATAAGTTAAATTGTCTATTCTTACAGGCCAATAGTTTGTTGTGTTTTTTGAGGTTTTGAATAAATTCGGAATTAAATATTCGACTACCTCTGTCTATCACCCGCAGGCAAACCTTGTAGAAAGGGTTGATCGAGTGATTAAAGCAGTGATAACATCATTCGCGTACAAACATCTATCGGATTGGGACGAACATTTATCAAAATTTCGATTAGCATAAAATTCAGCCGTGCACTCGACTATGTAAGTTACGCCCGCATTTCTTAGTTTTGGACGAGAACCGCGCATGCCTGAAAACTTCTAACATAATCCCATACGATTGAAACAATTCCGTATTCTCCAGATAATTCGGCAGATCGCGTGGGGGGCAGAGCGTGAAGAGGTACACACATTTTGTCTTCCGCGGCTAAAGGCATTAGTGCAAGCCTAAGCGTTGAATTCACCCCAAACTACTGTATAGCAGAACGTCTATCAACTAATATCTACCTTGTAGCGAATGTCACCGGGAAAATCGTACCCAAAGTGAGCGCGCAGGACCTAAATCCGTATATTCGTTCCGTATTGTCTGGAAATGATCGCGACGTCGAGGAACATGGCAATTTAGCCGATTCCGGTGTCGAAATATGCTCCCACACCTCCACGAGCACAGTCACGACGATAGACGGGGTGCTGATGCCCACAATCGACATAAGAGAGGCATTGAGATGCTGCCTCCATCTAGAAAAGATTTCGATGCCGTGGAAATCACACATGTTAGAGACGGACATGCAGGCGAAGCCGATTTGTCTGCTGGCAACCATCAGCGCGCGGACTCCGTCGACGACAGTGCTATCGAAGCAAGCTGCAATGACTGGCGAGTCAGGCTTCGGCCATGCAAGCCGCGCCACGAACAGAAGCGCTGACTCACAGCAACGCCAGTTCCCTATGCCAACGCCGAACAAGCAGTCTCCCATATAGGTTTCTTTTGGAAATGTTGGACTTACTCTAACGAGTACACACAATGTCCAGAGAGAAGCGTACCCTTCTGCAGGAGATGCGGCTTCACGGTACATACACTGACGATGTGTCCGCGCTGTCAAGCCACGTACCTCAGAACAGAAGGGTGCTGTGGACCGATGCACCCAATTTTCTCTCGCGAGGACTGCGTAAAGAAGGAGAAGGCAAAGAGTCACTTTAAGTGTGCCTGAACCGGCCGAGTTGGCTGCTGCTGCTTCTTTTAAGGAATTAACGTTTCAATAACTTGTATCGACCTTTTTTTTGTATATTCAGATCTTGTAATTTTTATAACAATTGATAATTTTTTCTCTCTCAATAATTATAATGATAGTAAATTAAAACGATAAACTTACTCTCAAATTCTGAATCCAGTTAGTAATTAAAAATAACATTATTACTTCAATACTCGTAAAGTACAATAAGTTAGACTTAAAATCATTAAAATAAGTTTCCACACATACGAGTACCTAAGAAACTACGCTAAAACCATTTTAGAATGAATCATCATAGAAAATAAATAATACTCTAATCTAATCAACCTGCCTGTTCTATAATGGGCACTCAGAACCCTACGGGGAGAAAGCACCCTGGTCACATATAAAGTACCACGTGGTACGCTTTAAGGGGGGAGGGGGTAAGATTTTTAAACTAGTGTTTTGACATTTTTTAATTTTTTTATATGAATGTACAACATTTCAAGATTATTTCAAGAAGCAGATCGGAGCAAAACTAACGGAGATATGAAATTTTAAGAGTCCGTTGCTCCCCCTCGGTTTCGAATACCTGCCCGGCAGCTGCGCGGGAGTGGTTACGTCAGCTGTTTCGTGCTCTTTTATAATCCCTAAATTTCTTTCTTCGTCGATGGGTCTTCGTCGGTATGTAAACTAACCTTGTATATAATCGGTATATGGTATATAGATCAGTTTAGAGGTACACGTTCTGCCGAGCAGTTGTATACGTACGCTAAATTTCGCCTTAGTTTTCGTTCATTTTTCGCTGTGATTTTGCATTTATTATTAATAAAATTTAAAAAAAAGTTAGCAGAGAAGATCTGAAGGATAGTTGTTTAAGGTTGAATCGACCATAAAAACTAATATCCCCACATTAATGCAAGTATATGAAGTGAATTATCGATTTGCTTTTGTGATGCGAGTGTTAGACTTAGGATTAGCTGGATGTAATAAGTTTTGCGGTCTAATGGATTTGTCAAGTTATTTCTTATCAAAACCATGCTATAATTCATATATAAAGAAAATGTGTACAAGTACAAAAAATGTTGCGAGTAAATTTTTTTCTTCTGCTATAAAGGAAGCGAAAGAAGCAACGTGCAAAAGCAAGAATATACAAGATACATAAGAATTGACCATATGAAGTGTCGGAACGTGGAAGAAACGAGGATTATCTTCGTTATATGCTGTCGCTTCGTTGATTGGGCATTATACAGAAAAAGTCGTCGATATTTTTGTATAAAGTTTCTATTGTCACGATTACAAAACTTGGTAGAGCAAGCTAGATACTGCAGAGTATGAAGAGTGGTATGAAGTTCACGTGAACAGCGGAAAATGCAATGCTAATCATGTTGGACCATCTGGTAACATGAAAGAAGATGCAATTATACAGATGTTTCAACGTTCAAATACAAATGGAGTTAAGTATCGCAACTATATTGAAGATGGCGATTCAAAAACTTACAGTGGTGTTGTAAATGCTAAACATTATGGTGAATATTTTTTGATAAACAAGAAAGAATGTATAGGCCATGTACAAAAACGAATGGGAACTCGTTTGCGTACTTTAGTAAAGTACAAGTGTAGTAGATACAGAAACTAAGGCCGGAAAAAAGTAAAAAGAAAAAGCCTTGCTGGCAAAGGTAAGCTTACCGCTAAAATGATAGACAAATTAACTGTATATTAAGGTCTGGCCATTCAACGCAATCATGATTATGTGAAGAAAATGAAGAATGCCATTTCAGCTACTTATTACCATTACTGGTCAGCAGACGACAATGCGCAGCACGACAAATGCCCGAGCGACGAAGACTCATGGTGTGAATATCAGAAAGCTGCAGCTGCAAATGCCCTATAGTCATTCAAACACAGCTATACTGCACTTTCAAGTGATGTTTTACAAGACATTAAACCAATTTATGAGGGCATCAGTAAGGACGCACTTCTTCAGTGATGTTGTGGAGGCTTTACTCAAAATATCAATGAAAGTTTGAACCGACTCATTTGGAAAATTACTCCAAAATCAGTGAGTGGTACCTCAACCATTATTGAAATCGCAGCTCATGTGGCATCATGTACTTTTAATGAAAGCTGTTTTGCTTTGCTATCCTTTATGCAAGACATGAAAATCGACACAGAGCCAAGTTCTCATGACTGGGTGCGCGGTAGATAGAACGCGAATAAGCAGAGCGGAGCAACAAGCTGCGCATGAAAGCAAAGATAGAATTCTACGTAGAAAAGAGCAAAAAGATGCTTTAGACATTGTAGCTGAAAGCTCTGTGCTTTACGAGCCTAGCATCGATGACTCTGTGTAAGTATAGAAAAAACACTCGTTTATTGATGTTTAATTTTGGATTTTCTAGTGTACAAAACTTTGAAGCGTTTCTCTCACACTTAGTATTTTTACAGTCAGTGACTTCTGTAACTCAAAATCTACTAAACCGATCCTTTTGAAATTTTGTACACTATTTCTACAGATAAATTACGAGGAAACGCTGTCGAGCTTTTATTTATAATTATTATTTATTTTACAATAACAAATTTGCCGATTTTTTTTAGCAAAAATCGATGTTTTGACTTCGAAGTGTCACCCAAAAATTAAAAAATCAATCCAAAAAATATCGACAGCATTACCTCGAGAAACATAAACTAATAAAATCATTTTAATTTTTTGATTTCAGATGATCCAGTGATGAGTTACAGAGGTCACCGAAGAACAACTTTTTTTAGGCGCCTGCAAATATTTGCTGCCAATGGCTTATTTATTCATATTTTACATTGAAAACTTCAGAAAATATAGTTCAAATATTGTTTTATTATATTGTAATTAATTAAATAAATTTGCATCAACTGTAGCGTGTAGAAAAACTCTTAAAAATATGCTTTTTTCGCCGAATTAATGTTTCATATTTAATCAGAACAGCCAGAAAACCTTCAAAAAAGGACATTATTTTGATTATTGTTTGGCGCAACCTGCAACGATGAATTTTGATCAGCTTGAATGTACGTATTTTTTTAAGTAAAACTTTTAAATCTATATCCCAATATTATGTCTTTTTGTTTCTAAAAAAATTCTATAGCTAAATTAAATTTTTAATTTTTTATTTCCACAAAAATCATGTATTTTATTATGATTATTGCCGAGTTAAAATTTGTATTTAAACTTTAATGAATAGGTCTTAACATAGATTTATGAAAAAGGTATTTAAAAAGTAGATTATCATGCATTTAAAACATAAATAACATATGATGCGCAAAACGCTACTGGAAGTTATGAAAATAAAGAATTGAAAAAAATGAATTTAAAGTAAAATAGTAGTAATAATTAAATAAAAGTAAATTCTTAATTATGTATTATTCCTTTTTTGTTTTATGGGATAAATTTATTTGTCCACAACTGCCAGAGGGTTTTGAATTTTACTGACGTTCAGCCTTGCTTAGGGCGCATTTATTTATTTTTTCTTGTCACTCTGCATGTTTAGGCAAAATACTCCAAGTTTTCTAGAAGAAATATTATTACTTCTAATGGCTTACAATAATTACGTAATTGCCAAATTGATTTTTGTCAAGGAGTCTATTTTAAATACTACTGTTCGCGTTGACGCGATCATGGGATATTGTAATCCGATTGATAGTAAAAAAGGGAAGGAGGGGGGACCGAGCTCAGGGAAGGGCAGGGCAAAATTAAAAATTCACTTGTTATTTTGTTAACGAAGCTGGTTTATTCAACACTCGTTGTAAAGCACAAACCGAACTCGGACGAACAATCACCGCGATGTGCAGCGAGATGAACAAAATTAGTTTATTTAACACTGTTTGCAAAGCACAAAGCGAAACCCGGACAAACAATCACCACGATGTGCAGCGAGCTCCACACAGCTCGAAGCGCCGATGAATACTGACTCCTCGCTGAGCTGTAGCCGGCGCCCTGCGGCCCGCTCCATCTGGCGACCGTCGGAAGTGACTCCGCCCTTTCGGAGTCGGCGCACAAAGGCGCTTCTCGCACGAACATTCCGCCCGCCCTCGCTTCTCAAGCGAGATTCCTGTTCCGCCCGCCCTGGAGAAGTCAAGGGAGGGGCTCTAAATTCGGTCCCCCTAGTTAGTTGGCAGTTGGCAGAGTTTTGTGATGGGACGAGTGTAGGTCCCCGTGGCAGTCCTGATCGTTGCGACCCTGACTCGGTTATCATGGCCCGGGTGGGCTTGGATGACACGTCCCATCGGCCACCTTCCGCATCGTAGAAGAGATGGATCCACGATTAAGACAAGATCGTTCACCTGGATGTTCCGAGTAGGTCTCAACCACTTGCTGCGTTGCTGGAGGGTATTAACATACTCAGCAGCCCATTTGCTCCAGAAGTGATCTCTCATGCCTTGTACGAGGCGCCAGTAACTGAGATGTCCCAGATTCACCTGTGGATTGTGTGGTTCAGGAAGCACCTGTGGAGGGAACCCAGTTATTAAGTGCCACGGTGTTATAGCCTGCAGATCGTCGGGGTCCCCAGAGATCGGGGTCAGAGGTCGAGAATTCATACAGAATTCGACCTGAGTCAGGAAGGTACTCAGCTCCTCGTACGTCAAGAGCTTATCCCCGAGGACCCGTTTGAGATGAGATTTCGCCGATTTGATGGCGGCCTCCCACAATCCCCAAAAATGGGGGGCGGCAGGGGGGATAAACCGCCAGGTGATCCCATCGTTGGCAAGTATCTCGGTGACGACGTCCCATTCGATCTCAGCACTCCGCTGTAACGCTCGCAATTCGAGATCGGCGCCTCGGAAGGTGGTGGCATTGTCGCTCCAGAGCTCGGCTGGTGATCCTCGCTTGCTGGAGAAGCGTCGGAGGGCGGCAAGGAAACTGCTCGTGGTCAAATCACCGACAACTTCCAAATGGACGGCCTTCATGCTCAAGCACACGAATACCGCGATGTAGCCCTTGACGGCCCTCTGCCCTCGCCCTTTGTTAGCCTTTACCCGGAGCGGTCCGGCATAGTCGACCCGACTTTCGAGAAGGGTTGTGATCTCTCGACTCGTTGACGTGGAAGGGAGCCCATAAGATGTGTTGAGGTCTGTCCCCGATTCCGAGCGCAGGTGATGCATTTTTGGATCACTAATCGGATCCTTCGACGCCCTCCGAGGATCTGGCACGTCGAATCACGTAGGAGTAGCTCAGTGTTACGCCGCCGTGGAAAGCGGTTCTGTGAGCCCATTCAAGTATCAGTGTTGAAAGGTGGCAATCGCGAGGCAAGATTAGAGGGTGACGTTCAGCGAACGGTAGAGGGGCCTCTCGCAATCTCCCTCCCACTCTAAGGGTGCCTTCACCGTCAAGGAAAGGCGCAAGGCTTGCCAGACGGTTTCTTTTGTTTAAAGGCTCTCTCTTTTTTAGCAGCGAGATCTCAACAGCAAATTCTGATTGTTGCGAGAAGCGTGCACATCGATTAAACGCCTCGTCAAGTTCAGAGGGTGTCAATGAAGAGTCCTCCGATGGCCTTCCATCTTGAAGTGATTTGATAAAACGTAGGCACCGGGCAGTCACTCTCGTGAGTCGGGTCAGTGAAAAGAACCGGGTACATACATGATCTTCAAGTTGCAGCTGAAGACAGGGCAGTTTCTCGTTAGTCTCTGGAATCTGGATCTCGGAGGCGGACGTAAGATCATCCGAAGAAGGCCATTCAGAAGAGGGTCCGGCCAACCACTGGGGTCCTTGCCACCAGATTTGACTCTTGCTCAGAGTGGAGAGGTTCGTCCCCCGAGATGCAAGGTCGGCTGGATTCTCGGATGAGAGGGTGTGTCTCCAGATGACATTCTGGGATCTCGCTTGAATCTCTGCAACTCGATGGCTTACAAACGGTGTCCATTTGGATGGCTCAGACGCAAGCCAGGCTAGCACGGTGCGGGAGTCCGACCATGCGTGGGTGGACTCGACCTTTTGATTGAGACCACCGATGACTTTTCGAACTAGAAGGATAAGAAGCACGGCAGCGCAAAGTTCCAAGCGTGGTATTGTTATCGTTTTTACTGGAGCCACTCGAGTCTTTGAAGCTAGTAGTCGAGAGTGCACTGACCCCTTCGCTGAGGTCACACGGATGTAGATGACTGCAGCGTAAGTGCGCTGGCTGGCATCAGCAAACCCGTGTACCTGTAAGGTGTCAGTCAACCTCGTTCCGAGCCAGCGAGGGATTCGGACGGCGGAGACGTTTGGAAGGTCCGCGCGGAACCTGTTCCAACACGACAGGAGCTCAGTTGGTAGATGCTCATCCCATTGCACCTTTTGCTTCCAGAGATCTTGCATTAACATCTTTGGCGTAATTATTAGGGGGCTGAGACAACCGATTGGATCAAAAAATCGTGCAATGGTGGAGAGAACCTGTCGCTTTGTCGCCGACCCAGGACGAGCGGTCTCAGGAACGGTGAAGCGCATTTCATTCTGTACTGGGTCCCATGAGATTCCCAGTGCTTGAACAGGTCCCTTCGTAGAAAAGTCCTTCCACGTCGGACGAAGCCGACTCTCCTCTGGCAATCCCTCGATGATTGTCGGTTCGTTCGAAACCCATTTGCGAAGAGGAAAACCTCCGGCTTGGAGCATCAGAATAAGTTCGTCTCGGAGCTTGATGGCGGTTGACAGATCATCAGCTCCGGTGACGATGTCGTCAACGTAGGTGTCCGAACGCAGAGTCTTCTTCGCTAACTGGAACCGAGGTCCCTCATCCTCAGCGAGCTGGACTAATGTCCTAATTGCGAGATAGGGTGCGCAGCGGGTCCCGTAAGTTACTGTCAAGAGTTGGTAGTGTCGAGCTGTCTCGTCTTCTTTCTTCTTCGGATTGCCAGACGATCCGTTGTAGATCGACGTCTCGCTCGTCGACTCGAATTTGTCGGTACATTTGACTGATATCAGTACAAAAGGCAAGACGGTGGAACATCCAATTGAAAATGATGGCTGGGAGATCCCTTTGTAGGGCGGGACCTGTGTACATGGCATCGTTCAGGGCGAGCCCGGAAGTGGAATGGAATGACGCATTAAACAGAACCCGGAGCTTTTTGGAGAGTTCGTCTGCCTTTTGCCAAACTCCGTGGTGTGGGAGGTAGCACAGAGGTTGAGTTGGCCGTCGACGAATCGGTGGGGGCAACACTTGGCGCATATGTCCTGCCAGCTCGTAGTCACAGATGAAGGCAGAATACTCCTTCTGGAGAACAGGATCCTCCGAGAGTCGTCTGCAAAGTCGCGACATCTGCGAGCAGGCACCATTCATTGTATCGCCGAGTTTGCTCAATGCTGCGGGCTTGAAGGGAAGGCGAACTATATATCGCCCGTCCTCACAGCGTCGACAGCCTTCGGAGAAGCAGTGCTTAGCGCCCCCTCGTGACTTCGATCATATTGGGTTGTCAGTCCCAGAACTGTCCAGCCTAAGCGGGTTCTCTGAGCTGCGGGAGTACCCAGAGGTTCTTTCTTTAGGCCTTCGAGAATCAGCGTTCCGTAGGCGTCGGCACCGAGCAACAGATCTACTTCACCAGGTTGGCAAAAGTCGGGATCGGCAAGATCGAGGCTCTGAAGGTACTCCCAGGTTTGATCTTCTAATTTCACGTTCGGTGTTTTGATGCCAAGATGGCGGAGAACAAAGGCTGGTTGACTCCAGGTGTGGCTGGAAGTCATAATGGTGAGGATTGTCTTTTAACGAGTAGCATCCACTCGCCGGCCTCCTATTGCATGGATCCCGAATTTGACTTCTTGCGTGGGGGTACCTAGGCGTTGAGCCAGCTTAGCTGTTATGACACTGGCCTCTGATCCGGGATCAATGAGTGCCCGAACTTGCAGTTGCCGGCCACCGTATGATATCAAGTTTACTCGCGCGGTGGCCCGCAAGACTAGTCGTTTCTCTGCCGATGTATTAGCCCCGAAAGCAATGACCGATTGGGTTTCATGCTCTTCTCTCCCTCGAGCCTGTTTGACAGGTCTGTGCGCGGGTGCGGCTGCCGCAGGTCTCTTTCTTGATTCATACAAAATTTGAGAGGCAATGGGCAGCGGGATGACCTTGCCTCAAGCAGTTGTAACACAAATTCAGTTGTGCCCCTTTAACCCGGCGCTGTCCCACATCGAGCCTTAAGAACGTGGGGCAACGCATAATCGAATGTCGCTCATCACAGACAGGACACTCAGGCGACGCCTTCACCTTGACGATTGATGCCTCAAGAGACTGCAGCTTGGTTCGTGATCTCGTTGCCGGGAGGAGGCTCTTCGAAGAAGGTCCTTGGTCTGTGGTCTTGATGAGCTCACTGGATTTCAGGGCTCTTATCCGATTTTGGAGGAACGTCGTTAGTTTTCTCCCAATCCTTCCGGGTGACGACATCCAAGGCTCTTGCGAGGTAGAAGACGAAGAAATCATCCCAGTGCTCGGTTGGACGCCCGAGAGACTTCAACGCATCCTTCCGAGATGTTAGTGTCCAATAGATTCTGTAGGCTGCTTGGATCTTCCTTTGCAACCATGGTCAGATTCGAGAGTGTATTCATATGCCGAAGGGCAAGCAGGCGCATATTTTCGTAACGCTTCACCAGTATACTCCAAGCGATCTTGTAATTGGCTGATCGGCAATTTCTTCAGAGCGACCTTCGCGGCGCCCTCAACTGATTTCTTCAGGAAGTATAATTTTTGGACCTCCGTCAAGGTTGCTTCATGATCGACGAGAGAGAGAGAAATAAATCCCTGAATGGTTCCCATTCTTCGTCATTTCCAGAAAATCTTGGTAGATTGATCTTAGGGAGGTGAGAGCGAGAGCTTGCTCGTGGCTCTCCAGCAGCGCTCGTCCTGCTTGCTAGTTCATCGTAGAGATAGCCCAGCTGCGAAGCGTAGCTCCGCTGAGTGATTCCGTAAACGTCGTGTTGGAAATATGCAGTTCCTCTGAGTGTCCTGCTTCTCTGGAGACTCGCGTGGCGCGATTGGAAGGATGGCCACATGTCACGCACAGTCTCGATGTAGGCTTGAAGGATGCCTGCGGTAATGATAGGATTGACCCTCATAATATCATCCTTGAAGTTGACGATGCGATCAGCCAGTGATTGCTGCCGTTCCAATCGCTCCATCTTAGTGGCAGCTCACCGAACTATCGGAAATGTCTGGGCGAATCTGCAAAACACCATTTGATTTAAAACTATGCCTTCGAAAAGAGATTGAGGGACAGCATAAGGAAGAAAAGAGATTGAGAGAAAAAGGGAGAAAGAGAGAGAGAGAGTGAGAGAGAGACAGCGCAAGCCGGGGCACGCGCCGCGCTGCTCGCCCGTCATGGCGGCCCCGTTCATGGTATGGCCTCACGAAAGGAGAGAGAGAGAGAGAGACAGCATGAAGAAGAAAGGAGATGGAAAGAAAGAGGGAGAGAGAGAAACGGCGCACGCGACGCGCGGCTCGCCCGTCACCATGGCGGCATATTTTGTTGCTCATTTTATGCTTTAAGATAGCTGTACCAGAAATACCGAAATATCAACCCCTAGTTTATAAAAACAGCCCCCATATCCCCAAATCGCTAGAAAATACGAATAACGTTAAACAGATCGAGAATCCTTGAATAAATAGGTAGAGATTTTGTTAATAATTTGTTGCTTCGACACATCACTACCAGAAATACCCAACTAGTAACCCCTACTCTGCAAAGCTAACCCCCATCCGCTGAAAACACGATAAAACATGAATAGCGTGAAAATGAGCAAGAGCCCTAAATAAAAACGTGCCTATTTTGCTGCTAATCTGTTTATTTCAGATATCACTAATGTAAACACTAGGGTATCCCAAAAACCGAATTTTCGATTTACCCTTTACATAGCTTCAAAATTACTAAGAAATAAGTATCTTTTATCGATTGAGGTTAAAACTAAGAGGTCATTCAAGCCAATTTACTTTTAATTAGAAACAATTCCTTAATTTTTGACATGAAATTAGATGCAGCATTCATAGTTAGCAAATATATTCACAAGTAATTATTTAATGCTACAAGTCCGGTTAGCGTAATTAGTTATTTGTTCAGAGGATGGACATTGTTTTTCGAGACTGGGGGTTGTTAATTGGGTGTTTACTAGGGTATCCCAAAAAACAAAATTTTCGATTGACTTATGCGTAACTATTTAAAATGTTTCCAAATTACGAAAAAATGAGAATCCTTTTTGGATTTTGGTGGAAGTTAAGATTAATACTATATTCACCAGCATCATAAGAGGCGGCATATTTTGTCTCTCAACCCAATTTAGTTTAAATTAGAAACAATCTTTTAAATTTGGATATTTTTTTCAATTTATATGACTCAAATAAAATATAATTGATATATAAACAATTCTGCAAGTTTCTAGGCATAATATATACTTTAAAATATTTGCTCCAAGCATTTAGAAAAGCAAAAAGATTTTTTTGTCCCATTCTATAATTTATTTCTGGCGTTTTTCGCTTTCTCAAAGAGAAAGCTTTATAACGTTGTAAATCTCCGGATAAGAAATTTTGAAAAATCTCGATGTTTTTGGGGCTCTTGAGTCAGAAAAATATGTTTTAAAAATGTATGTACGTATGTATGTATGTGTGTGTGTATGTATGTATATATGTGTATAAGCAATATTTGTGTCCACCATAACACTTGCAGGGAAGCATGTTACAAGCTGAATTCTTGCAAACATAATAGGTACGTTTGAACTTAGATCTGACAGAAATTTGGAGCTAAATGGATAATATTTGGGTTGTTTTTTTATAAAATAATGTTAAAAAAGAAAACAGAATTTTTGGCAGTTTTTAATCAAGATATATAATTAATAACCCAAATTCTTAAAGTGCGCGTGACTTCCTTTCGATTTATGAAGCTTAAGGTGATGTTAAACCCCTTGTTATCGGTAAATACAGGGAACTACTTTTCTCGCGTAATTTTCAATTTTGAGAAAATATCTCTATGGAAAGTTATTGTTTTGGATTAGGGCAACAACGTTCCATACAGATATTTACTCAAAATTAAAGATATAATGAAAAAAGTGGGTCCTTGGAATTATCGGTGACGGGTGGGTTTAGCATCACCTTAAATTATTCTGAAGCTCTTTTTATGAAATAAAGTAAGGTTAAAGATTTTTTTAAAGTTACCTATTTTATCAAATTAAAAGTGATTTTTTTCAGCAGTTTGTATTGAAGATATATTCTAAATAGGCATCAATTCTAAAAGCGCATACGATTTCCTATTAATCATATTTTTTAAACTGTACCGTATTTATTTTTAAGAAGAAACTAGAATTTAAAGAATATTTTAACAAATCAAAATGAGTAGTAATCAAAGTATCTATTTTAATCAATCAAATTTTTTTATTTGTTTATTAAAACTATATTTAAGCTATTTTCGGCTGCTCTATTTGTTTAACGTTATTTGTATTTTTGGCGATTTGGGGATATGGGAATAGTCTCTTGCTCATTTTCACGCTATTCGTGTTTCCTCATGTTTTCAGGGGATAGGAGTGGGTGTTGCAGAGTAGGGGTTTGCTAGTTGGGTATTTCTGTAAGTGATATCATGAAGCAACAAATATCCACCTATTTATTCAAGGCTGCTCGATCTGTTTAATGTTATACGTATTTTCTGGCGATTTGGGGATATGGGGGTGGTTTGTACCAACTTCGAGTTGATATTTAAGTATTTCTGGTAGTGCTATCTTAAAGCAACAAATTAGTAACAAAATACGAGGGTAGTTCAATAAGTCTTTAGAATAAAGTATAAAAACAATTTTTTTTGGGTAAATTTTTTTTTATTTTTCAACATAATCTCCTTGGAGCTCTATACACTTGGTCAATCGCTTTTTAAGTTTTTTTAATCCTTCAGAAAAGTGCGTTTTCGGAAGTTCCTCAAAATAAGCACTTACAGAGGCAATGACGTCTTCGTTGTCCGTAAATCTCTGTCCACCGAGCCATTTTTTCAAGTTTGGAAATAAGAAAAAGTCACTGGGGGCTAAATCTGGTGAATACGGTGGGTGTTCGACCAATTCGAATTTTAGTTCTTCAATTTTAGCCATTGAAACGAAGCATGTGTGAACTCGGGCGTTGTCGTGATGAAAGAGAATTTTTTTTCTCGCCAAATGTGGTCGTTTTTTTTTAATTTCTTCTTTCAGCTGCTCTAATAATGATGCATAATACTCACCAGTAATTGTTTTACCCTTTTCCAAGTAGTCAATAAGTATAATTCCACGTGCATCCCAAAAAACTGTAGCCATAACCTTACCAGCTGACTTTACGGTCTTTGCCTTCTTTGGAGCTGGTTCGCCTGTGGAAATCCACTGTTTGGATTGTTCCTTTGTCTCAGGAGTGTAGTGGTGTATCCATGTTTCATCCACAGTCACAAATCGACGAAAAAATTCCTCAGGATTCCGACTTATGCGCGCCAAAAGAGCCTCAGAGGCGACCACTCTATTGCGTTTATTCTCAGCTGAGAGCAAACGCGGCACCCATCTTGCCGATAGCTTTTTCATGCCTAATTTTTCATGTAGAATTGAAACAACTGCACCTATAGATATCCTTGTGGCCTCAGCTAACTCATGCACTTTTAATCTTCTATCCTTCAACACCATATCGTGGATTTTATTGATGATTTCGGGAGTAGTTGCTTCTACGGGCCTTCCTGAACGTGGTTCGTCACTTATTGATGTACGAGCACGCTTAAATTCATTTACCCAGTTATAAACCGTTGCTAAGGCAGGGGCAGATGTGCCATGAACTGAGTCCAATTCATTTTTTATCTCATATGGAGTTAAACCCTTTAAATGAAAATGTTTAATTACCGCTCTGAACTTGTTTTTTTCCATTTTTCTTAACAAGCAAATTTTTTTTTCAATTGGTTATAAAAACACGTAAACTCAGAAGATGTAGACTGTGACTGCACCATATATCTAGTCGGGAGTGGTGCTGACTGAAAACAGATGATTTGGAGCGATTCGCGCGCCATCTGTTGGTCATTCTAAAGACTTATTGAACTACCCTCGTATCCCCCTATTTATTCAAGATAGTTCGATTTGTTTAATGTTATTGGTAATCTCTGGCGATTTGGGGATATAAGGGTGATTTTTACTAGGGGTTGATATTTGAGTTTTTCTGGTAATGCTACCTTAAAGCAACATTTTATCAACAAAATATACGCCTATTTATTCAAAGCTGCTGCATCAGTTTAACGTAATTCGCACTTTCTGGTGATTTTGTTACAGTTATCTTAAAGCAAGAAATTAGCAAGAAAATAGCGTGCCATAATTATTTTCTTAGAGCCAATAGTTTCAAAATAACGGATGTTGGTCTGCTAGCTTAACCCATTTCTTCCCAAGCGGCCATTTTATAGTCGATTGGTTTTTTGCCTAAAACCGCCATTTTGAAATTTTCCAACGGAAATTTCAAAATTCTGACTACAGAATCGGAAAGAGCCGACAATTTTACTTCAGAAAAGTGCTATTGGTTATTATTATTTTTTTTTCGACAATTTTTTAGGTAAAAAACCAATCGACTATAAAATAGCCGCTTGGGAAGAAATGGATAATGCTAAACTAAATACTAAACTTAGCAGATCTCGGGTTTCTCGGAAAAGGAATTAGTAACAAAATTCGAAAATAGCTTAACAAATTAGCAACAAATTGCGGACTTAGTTAAAAATGCGTGGTGTGACCTTGGTCTGCTAGCGTAATATACGTATAATTTCTGAGCTGTCCATTTTCGTTTATGCATTCTGTTTGTAAATTTTCCGTAGAGATATTAATAATCCACTTTTTGATTTTTTTGCTTCATTTAACACGCATTTATATTGTTCTAAGAAATGTTTCATACAATATAAAATACAGTATGCATCGGATGATGGTAGTTTATCGAATGTCGGAAATTATTGATGTTCATCCAAATTTATTATTTCTTTTGCCATAACTTGTCGTAGCAAACTTACTTTTTCGCGTCCATACATGTAAATTAATCTTTATTGTGCGTTTTGATAATTGGCGTAGATTAGTAAACAGATAGTTTTCAGGTACATTTCCTTCAAACCACTATATACTATTCTTGTAAAGCATAAACCAGTTATTCTGTCTCCGTATGTTTATAGGCAAAGCATCGAAATTACACATCGGTGTTATTATCCAATGAGCCGTGAAATTTATATTAACGTAAACAACAGCTACTTCTTTCGAAATAAAAATGCCGTCGGGACTATGAAATCCTTGAACTTCAATAATAAAATCCATTACAGACTTTCTTTACGTTTTCTCACTTTGGCTTCTCAATTACGACTAAGCATCCAGCTCGTGAATTGAATAAATAATTGAATCCAATGCATCAGCAAATTATATATTAATTACTATAGTCAACAATTACTTGTCTTGACGAATCAATTTCACGTACGTTGTCATATTCACTATTTACTATGCAGTTAATGGTTGACTCAAATGTTTCTGCAAATTGCACTTTTATTGATTCTACCATGTTTTATTAAATTACAATGTGTTGTACTATAAGCTGATAGATCAAGCGTTAGATCAAAAGCGAATAAACAGGTTCCGTTGGCATAGCTTTCTCTTGAAATCATATTCCCCTGATTTAAAAAACGAATTCCCGTTCCAGAAATAAGAGTAAGATATGCGTCCACGTAAAGATTTTCTTTAAAACTCGGCTGAAGATGTTTCGATGGTATTTGAGTTCCATCGACGTACAGAGAACAAAATTAATATTATAATGATTAAAATTAAATGAATTGTTGATACCATCTTGATTGCTGTCGAGGCAGTTTTCAACCTAGTGCAGCTCAGCGCTCTCAGCTGAAGAAAAACTTGAAAATAAAAAGAGAGGAGAACCAGAAGATATTTTGATTGTTTCCGGTGATGACTTTTGGTCGAAAAGAGGTTTTTCTTCTTTGATCGGAATAGTTTCTCTCATATTCAAGTACTCATATTCAAAACAGTGAAAAAAAACACGTTTTTTTTATTATTATTATTTTCGACGCCATCTTTTTTTCAATAAATATTTATAATTCTAGTATGCTGGATAACCACTATTACACTTAATCTAAAACTCTTTGAATTTTTTTTTTTAGGTGAACTGATATGAAGATATCACACCCGTCAACGACCTACCTACTTTTTGAGGCGTTACGTTGGGCTCTGGTTATATCACACAAAAACTGTTAAAAATAAAAAAAAAAAAATTTTGTACTTTAAGAATGTATTTGATAAGCCGAACAAGTTTTATATTAATATCTTTGATAATAAAGTCAGAAAAAATTCACAAAAAAGCCTTTTTTTCGAGCGTCTAAACCAGAATAATCCCTTAAACCTTCTACCATTAAAACGCAGACATTAGATAAATTACGAGAAAAATTGATAAGAACAGAATGGTAGTTTCTCCTAGTATATTAAATCGTAAAAGTGATCCAAACGATCGGTAAAATTTCTACAAGTTCGTTATTATATTTTCCTCGACCATTTTTATATATTAGCCCTATACACGTACAGAGGATCTATCTGAAATATAGACCCTCTGTATGGCATATACTCCCTATATACCTAATAATACATGTATTGGGCGTATACCTTGTGGGTTTGACCAAGAATTTGTTTCCGTAAAATTTTATATATTATACATTACTCAAATCAAATTTATAAGAGGGTTAGAACCCCTCTGCGAAGTTTTTCATCTGTATCGCCATTTAATTGAAATACGGGAAGATTCGGAAACGACACGAATGACCACTTCTCCCAGCATATTAGACCGAAAAATTGATTCAATCGGTCTGAAAAAATTTCTATAAGGTCGTTTTTTATATTCTCTCGACCCTTTTTGAGCCATTATCGCAAGAGTTTCATTTGAATATATTAAGATATAAAGACTGACATTATATAAATTACGATAAAATCTGGTAACGGCAAAAATGGCCGTTTCTACCAGCATATTATACCGAAGAAGTCAACCAATCGGTCTGGAAAAATTTCTACAAATTTGTTTTTATATTCCCACGACCCTTTTTGAGCCTTATATGTCAAGAGTTTCATTTGAATAAATTAGAATAAATAGACTGTCATTAGATAACTTACGAGAAAACTTGATTACGGCAAAAATGTACGTTCCCCTCAGCATATTAGACCGTAAAAGTGATCCAATCGGTCTGGAAAAATTTCTACAAATTCGTTCTTATACTCCCTCGATCATTTTTGAACCGTATACCGTAAGAGTTTAATTTGACCATATGCAAATTTAAACACCTACTTTAGAGAAAAAGACAACAACAAAAGCGGACAAAGTAATCAGTTTATTTAATTTATTCAAATGTATGGTTAAGTTTATTCTTGTTCATCTGGCGGGTGCCTTATGCAAAAAGCACAGCGTTTCGCTTTTAACAATGTTTACTTCTACTCGGGTCAGAGGGTACTTTGTTGTAGCTTTCGATAGCGTTTTAGTATTACCCAATAAAATGCCTGGATTTATTTTTGCTCTTCTAATAAGTAAAGTAGCATCTATTATATTAACTGAATGCACATAGTACCAGTTTCCATTATACAAAATTAATCTCTCAAACGTACCAGTTTCATACGAAGTTCGATACCATTAAGGAGATAGTTTTCCTTGTTGAAGATGTCACAATGTAATGCTCCGATAAGATCAACACTTTATTCATTTTGAAAGAAAGAACTTCTTTTTTTAAAACCTAGATTGCTATCTGTTGTATCATCTATGAATCCGGGAGTTTCATCGTATCAAAGGCAACTTAAATGGTGTGAATTTTTAGCACGACTGCCACAATTTAAAAGCCTTTCAATGTATGCTCTGAATTTTGATTGAATTAAACGTTAACTTGATTAAACATAGAGTGTAGAAAATTATTAACAGGCGCAGCTATATACTCATCTTCCAATTTTTTCTCTTCTGATGTGTTTTTAAATTTTACATGTAAGCTTATCATTGTATGAGCTAAATCGATGTATGCCTCGCCTGGACATGGAACTTCAAACTAAATAGGTAAGTCTTCGAAGAAAGATGATATAGGCTTATAATTAACCCATTGCCAGCTCTCGATTATCGTTTGCGTGGACGGAATGTTAAATAAAGATATTTCTTTTTCTAAACATTCGCAAGATGAGCTATGTAAAAATGAAGTATTATTTTTTAAATATATCGGCTATTGGTCGTAATTTGTTTTTAGGTTTTTTCTTTTTCATCGATTTTTTATTCGCATTTCTTATTTTTTGTTCTGATTTAAGATTTACTTTCTTAGCTTTCTATTTATCGTCTTCGCTCTCCGTACGATCTTCACCGATATCCGTAGCCAAATGAGGATCTTGAGAAATTTTTAAGTTCTTATAACGTCTATCTTACAGTAATTTTTCCAATTTTTCTTCGACTTTTTTTTTAAATTTATACCCAACTGCTGTATACGATGCTTAAGAGAGTCTTTAAGAGGTATTTTATTATGTGTAACATCATTAACTTTTTATATTCAGCGCGAACAGCTTCGTTATCGACTTTCCGAGATTCTATTTTTAAAAGAGGTAAGATTCCTCCTAAATATCTACCAATGCCACATCCTTTCTGTGATCTCTATCCAGCATAAACAGTTCCTATATTGTCAGAAAAATTTGTTTCTCGACCTAATTGAGCATCAAAATACCTTCGTAAGAAGACATTGATATATTTTTTTAAAGAGTAATGTTGCGGACAGAGTCCCACACTCGAATGGAATAGCATCACTGTGTTTATCTCTTATTTATAAAGTGAGAGAGCTCTAAGTAAAGGTGCTTAAGTATCGCCGATAATACAGGGCTCGCATATATCTGAATACATGAATACATGGTTGGTAAACCATTTTTTACTGATGCTGGGTATTGTAACGTGTAATATGTTTTATTATCTATATAAATAGTTTCGTTAGACAGCGAATCTAATATCCATCTAATATGCTTCGGCATATCTATTTTGTAATGAACATTTTCTTCGCATATTTTAGTTATTCCTACAAACCCTCCAGAAATAATTTAAAATCTTAAATGGCCGTTTATAATCTTCAAATACATCTAAAATATCCTATAAGTTATTATTATTATATTGGCCACATATTATAGTTGTCACACGAAATCGTTAATTTTGTAATTGTTTCCGATACAGTTTATTCTTCAACATCCATAGAATGAAACTCATTAGTTGTATTTATGAAACGGTGAAATATGCAATAATGTCTGTGGATACTGAATTTCATCGAGAGCAACTTTCCACACAAACCGTACTTATATTTCATAAGCTAATCGTACTGTAAAGTGTGAAGGCCCCTTTTTAGGAAAGTACTTTAAGCTGTCGTTACCAGATAATATAACTGTAAATTCATTCTTCATCTTATATCTCGCAATTCACTAGCAGGTATCCAGGAATTCAATTTTTCCGAATAACCAGCCTAACTAAGAAGATATTTTGTATTACGACCTTTACCTTCACTACGTATAATGCTTTTTATAATAAAGGCATCTTCTTCTAGATTCTTTCGAATACGAGATAGTTCTTGTTCATAATATATACCATCGATCAGTACTTATTATTGAGTTCAAATCATCAGCACTATTGTAATTTTCCTCTTCATTTTCTTCACCTTGTCCTTTTTATTTCCCTTCTTCTTCTTCTTCTTCTTCTTGAATATCGATGAATGCTTTGTATAATTCAAAGATTGTAATTTACAATTAGCATTGTGAAAATGTTTTTCTAAATTTACTCGCGGTAAGCCAACTGCGCCTGCTTTCCATAGTTTATTATTTTCTACAAATTCTCTTGGTACACCTATTTATCTAAGTAGTTGTGAAAATTGAGTGTATACAGTTGTAATACGAGTTTTTCTTGCTCTCATAGCCTCATTGATTAAGTTTACAATATTCGAGTTTTCAATGAGTTTGTCATTTACGGAAATTCTGTTCTGTTCATCCCACGTTATACGATCTGCACCGGCCCGATGCAGGCGATAAAGTAATTGCTTTCCTCTTGAGCGGAACGTTATTGACACGCTATCAATAATATGCAGATCGTTTATTGGTTATTCTTTTTATTAATATATTCTTCTACTTCTTTTCTATCTTTCCCTTCCAGTTTAAAAACTCGAATATAGCCCATATAATGAAAGTACCTCATGCTTCTGTATGAAATTTTTTTCCGGAATGAGAATCATTGTACGTCCGTGTTCCATGATTTTTACACTTTTTATTTTGCAATATCATGAATAGAGTTAATAACTGGAGTTAAATGTAACGACGAAAATTTACACCATACTTTTTTAATAATTATTGATTTTTTCTATATTCCATGTAACACTCCTATGAGCCAAACTGCAAAGAGTTTTAGCATGTCTCCTCAATTTATGTTTCTCTGATTCAATAAGAGGAACGTTACCGAGTAAAATATTTAAAGCACATTCACATATGCATTTTATACGATCTGATTTTGCTTTTCATAAAAGTGCGTTTCTCTGCTCTTTATTAAGATAACAGAGGGCGTGTAAAATCGTTACATATTTTTTAGCAAAAGGAGAGCGTACTTTCTAAGTCATTACAAATCATTAACTGATGATTAACTCATGAAAATCGACTATTTATATTTTGTTTTGTAGTCACACGCATTCATTTTGATCACTTGGAAAAACGCCAGAACGAAAACGAAATTCGTCACCTGTAGTCTGGGTCATATCAAAAAGTAAATATGAATGAGGTTTCGCAGTTGCATCTTTAAAGAATTCTCTTATAAACAGTTTAATGTGCACTCGATCTCCAGAATTTTTAAAATCATCGAGAAATTTACATTTAATGAAATATCTCGCTGTGATTTATGAAAGAGCTTTTGCGAAATAAAAATTATACTAAGATTTTTATGATGAGTGTCTCTTGTGAATAAATCAACAATAACGTTATTTTCCGATTCACGCATAAAGTCATCGATAATAATTAATTTTGGTTAAAATCGCTTATGAAATCTGATAAAAGTGGTAAACTCTCGTGAAATTCAACTTTTTCATCAAATTCTGCATAGGTAGGTTGCCATTTAGAATAATAAAAAATTATTCTTGCAAAAATAGTATTGCACATTTTATTTCTATAAAGAAATTTTTTTACGAATGTTGTTTTGCCACAAGACGTTGGACTGCAGTACAAATCTGTCCATAGATCTTGTCATCTCATATCCATTTCTTAAAATGAGATGTAGAAGTTAAGTGCTATTTTAATATAGTAATATTTTTAATAAGCTTAAACAAGCTGCAACGGTGGCGCCAGTGGCGGCGGCGCGCGGCGTAAGCAGCTAATTATTAAAGCACTTTATCAGCTTATTATTTGATCGCTGAAATAGCTAATATAGCGATCGAGATCTAAGCTTATATGTCAAACAATGAGACGTTAAATAAATGAACAAAAAATATTCATTGTACATTACTGTATTTTATAAAAAAAAACTTTAACGTTTTATTTGATTTTTTATAAATGTTCATTATATACGGAAGGGTATGAAATTTTATTATTCACAACCCATCTCTTGCATACATAGGTTTACAAGTTTTTGTACTTTACACGGAACGACATCATTAAGCGGTGTTCGTCGAATACTATAAAATTCAAAGGTCTTTTGTCTTCACCGGTTACGAATTTTCGTATCCACTCATAATTTACTGATTTCTTAGTTTTATAATTGAGCATTATACCTTGAACCTGGCAAATTTCGATTTCGCAACCATCTGATTTTCTTACAATGTACGCGTAAAACTTTGGACCTCCTAAGGCAAAACGTTTAATAAAGCTTTTATCTCCGGGACGCTCTCATTCATCTGTAAGATCACCCAGTAAAGTTCCTGTAGGAGGCTTGTATTCATTTGATTGTTCATTTGTTATATATATACAGCTATCAGTATCATAATGAAGTACGCGTTGTTCTAATCTTTCTAAAAAATAATACATTTTGAGACGTATATGTGCTGTTGTAACACACAGTTATATCGACGTTACTTATAACCGATGAATCAAAAGCATCGTCACTAGAATACCAAGAAGCATAAATATTCGAGTTATTAACAGGTAGTTTTCTTACTATGATGATTTCGGTACTTGTCATTATTCCTATGAAGCGAGCTTGAGTCGTAACCTCTGTTTTCATAAGATACTATCGTTGGCCGAATTTACCCCAAAATGAATTTAACATCAATTTAGCTGCAGAACGTAATTCAGGATTTTTCTCTATATTTGGAAATTCTAATAAAACTTTTTCTGCTTCATAAAAGTCATCAATATACTTCTTTTTCTATTTTTCATCGATACAATCTTCTGGCCAACCTGTGGATTCTGACTTTATTTTACGTAGACGTAAAGTATTATTCGTCAACGTAGGAACATATTCGTCAACGTAAGACAATATCCGTAGCGTGAAACTACATTCGTCAACGTTAGACCTTTTTAGTGGACATAAGATAGTATTCGTAAATGTAGGGCAATATTCGTCAATGTAAGACAATATGCGCAGTGTGAAACCACATTCGTCAACGTAAGCCCTTTTTCGTGGACGTGAAGTAGTATTAGTTAACGTAACGGAATATTCGTCAACGTAAGACAATATCCGTAGAGTAAAGCCGCATTTGTCAACGTAAGACCTTTCTCCTGTACGTAAGGTAATATTCGTCAACGTAAAGCATTATTCGTCAACGTAAGGCAATATTCGTAGAGTAAAGCCGCATTTGTAAACGTAAGACCTTTTTCTTGGACGTAAGGTAATATTCGTCAACGTAGAGCATTATTAGTTAACGTAATGCAATATTCGTAGATTAAAACAACGTTCGTCAACGTAAGACGTTTCTGTGGACGTAAGGTAGTATTCGTCAACGTAGGGCAATATTCGTCAACGTAAAACCATATCCGCAGCGTAAAGCCATATTCGTAGAATTAACACTTTTTTCGTGAACAGGTAGTATTCGTCATCGTTGAACAATATTGGTCAAAGGTAGGGTAATATTCGTAGCGTAAAGGCATATTCGTGGGAACATAACCCTCTAAGAGAAATATTTTTTGTGAACGTAAGGTTTTCGCTGACATATACACATTCACGTCGTGAACGTAACGGAAAGTAACTTAAGTATTTTAGATTTTTCGTGAACATATTGCTTTTTGACAAGAATATAACCTTACTTTCAGAAAAAGTCATGCGATCAACAAAAGAAATCTTACGATTACTAATGTCTCTTCACGCTAAGAATATTGCCTTACGGTAACGAATATTGCCCTACGTTGACGAATACTACCTACGTCCACTTAAAAGGTCTTACGTTGACGAATATAGTTTAGCCTTACGTTGAAGAATATTGTCCGACGTTGACGAATACTACCCATTCACGGAAAATTGCCGTACGTTCACGAATACTACTTTACGTCTACGAAAACGGTCTTACGTTGACGAATGTGGTTTCACGCTACACTATTGTCTTATGTTGAAGAATATTGTCTGACGTTGATGAATACTACCCATTCACGAAAAAGGTCTTAATTCACTAATATGGTTTTACGCTACGAATATTGTATTACGTTGGCGAATATTGCCGTACGTTGACGAATACTACCTTACGTCCACGAAAACGGTCTTACGTTGACGAATGTGATATTACGCTGCATATATTTCCTTATGTTGATGACCATTGCTCTACGGTGACAAATAATACCTTGCGTACACGAAGAAGGTCTTACGTTGAGGAATGTGGTTTCGCGCTATGAATATTGCCTTTCGTTGACGAATATTGGCCTACGTTGACGCATACTACCTTACGTCCACGAACAATGTTTTACGTTGACGAATGTGGCTTCGTGCTACTAATATAGCCTTAAGTTGAGGAATATTGTCCTACGGTGACGAATAATACTTTATGTCCACGAAACATGTCTTACGTTGACGAATCTGGCGTCACGCTACAGATATTGCCTTACGTTGACGAATGATACATTACGACCACGAAATTGGTCTTACGTTGACGAATGTGACTTCGCGCTACGGATATTGCCTTACAGTAACGAATATTGGCTACGTTGATGAATACATTCTTACGTTCACGGAAAAGGTTTTACGTCCACGAAGAAAAAACAAGCGAAAATATGAGCTTGTAAATACACGAAAAACTCGTGCCATTAACGAATGAATTTAAATTGACGTATTATATTCACAATTCTCCTAGAATAGCCACTCCGTAAACTATTACACTTGACGATACCATTTACATTTTTAATGTTATTTTCCTTACCATAAAAATTTTACATTCCAGGCTAACAAACACTTTAGGATGGTCAACTGGAAAATTATCGTATTTGCAAATATATGGGTATAATATGCAAACGTCTACGTATTTAATTCTTTCGGAATTTTCTACTTTATACAGTTTTACAGTATTCTCAGTACGTCTACCCTAAAATGTATTGCGCGAATTTAGAGGTTCAGATGAAAAAATTCTTTGCTGTTTAAAAAATTCGTAAATTTGTTGGTTAATTTTTTTTTCACGAACAAAACCGCATTCCCATTTTTCTTTTAAGTTATAACGAAACCTTCTAATTTTGGCTGATATAACTTCAGTTCACAAAAGACGATCATCCATCGTTTCATGCGATTTCAATTTCTTATCGCGATTAATACAATAACACGTATATCAATTTTACAGTAGGATAAAATTTCTTGTTGAAAATAGAATGCATAATTATTCTTAGAAATTTCCTCGTACCATTCTAAATTTTTTTTTCTATATTCGGAAGATGTTGAATTTGCAGTATAATTTAATAATGGTGGTAAAAGCTCCACGTAAGCCTGGTTATCAACTGTATTTTATAAATGCGGAAAAATACACTTCGAAACATCCGGTAGTCTACAAGCATTTGGCAGAAAACTCATTGGTAAGTAATTTAAACTATCTACGGATGTAGTCCGCCCTATTTTTATGCACATAATTTTCATTCCCGACATGATTAATGATGGCGGTTCAAGAAGTTTTTCGATAACTAAATATTTTAATATAAATTGGACATCGAACTCCTTTGCATTGTGCGCAATGCAAGTAATACGAGAGAAGGTACTTGATTCGCGAATAGCTAATTCTACAAGCTTCTTTAGGGGGTTATTCTTAAAAATAAACTCTCTAGGCCCGCAAACATTAGAATCTTTACTCATATCATCGTCATTTAAGCATTAAGTGCACACTTGTACTACACATAATGTTGGTACATGTAATGTACATTACTATTTCCAGGAATATTTTCATCATGTCTTGTCGCCAAATCATAAAAAATGAATACATTTTATTTCCTTTCTGATGGCATCCCACTATTTCTGATAATCATCGGTCCTACTACTTCCTATTTCAGCATAAACGCACGACACGTCAATTAAGCGAGCGAAACATAAATTGTCATTATTTAATATATTTAAAATACATCTTTTAAAAACGTTTCCATGCATCAACTTTTTTTGCGCACCACCTACAGTTGGTTATACAATAACAGCATCGATAGTCATAGAATCGTTAACGTTAAGTTCCGAATTGCTTTGAGTTACTTTATAAATAAGTTCCCATAGTTCTTAAAAATTAAATTGATTTACAGGTCGAAATTACATAAAAATGTTATCTCGAGTTAACCCATCAATTTCTAATGAAAACCGATAACATCGTTTGATATATATGAAGACGTTAAATAAGTGTGTGCATCTCGCATAGCGGATTCGAACCAATAATTCGGTGTTACATTAGAGTTTTTGGGAAATCTAAATTAAATTTCCGATCTTATTACGTAGTGAGAAATCATGGATAATATTGAGAATGAGTGCTTAATATTGTGAGTCGATTGCCTGGAGGTATTATCTCTACAAACTCATCATCGTCGGATTCTTCCTACTCTTCTTCTACTTCTCTCTCCAACTGACTATCCCGCCCTCTTCCTGCTTGCTGTTGTATATGATGTTCGTTAGGACTCTGCAAAATTTTGAAATCACCTTATTCCTCACGATATTCTATCTTATTCAAATATTCTTTAGCCTCCTGTGTATTTGTCGACTCCGTTAGAGGAAACCGAATATACGGTACATTATCTAATACATTTTTAACAATTAAAAATTTATTCTTCATCGGAATGAGTATTATACTTTTTCTTTATTATATTAAAATTTACCTTCATTTAATCCAAATTCATACGTCGGAAATACATGAGGTAATTCCCACTGCTATTCTTCGTTAAACGGGGTTTAAGGAGCATTTTCATTCAACGGAACAACGTTATCATCTTCTAATCAAGAAAATAGAGTCGAGGAACTACTCATATCCTCTATTTCTCCTACTGGTACACTGGTAGCATTTCTATGACTTTGTAAAGTATCATCTGCAATCTCAAGTTCATCAACACTCGACTCCAAGAACACACCTGAAACTAGCAACTTTGTTAGTAATTTTACCAGATAAAAATTTTAATTTTTGAATTATATTATATTTAAATTAAATTAAATTATATTTTATATACGTGCACTCAATATCCTCACTTGTGTTATGATTTGATAAACTCACTTAGGTTTCCGAGTGACTGATTTTTCGTTTCTTATTTTTTGTCAAACCATCTGCTGTAATAATAAAATTTTCAGCGAGTTTCTCCTTAATTATATTCATCTTTCGTTTTTCAGTCTGTTTTACTGCAATATCTAGAGATAAATAAGTGAAAAGTTAATTTATTCTCTCTCTAAATATACAATATACTATAAATTATAAATTATATACAATATACAATACTATAAATTATATTGAATTATACCTTCCTGTTATTATATTGTTATTATAGCACTTTCATGAGCCACTGCTTGCAATTTCTTTTATGTTGATCAGGATATTGTACTATCGCAAGCTCTATAAATGAAAAGAAAGTTTAAAATAGAGCTAAAAAATAGAATAAATTTTCGCCGATTAAGAGGGTCGTCTCGTGTTAACAGTTAAAAATACTTATTTTCAATGATTTTTTTCAAGAAAAGTATTTATATAAACGCCTCAAAACTTTTTGTTATGTACATAGATATAGTTTATCGATGTAGTAGCTCCGACTATGGAGGCGTAAAACAGCGGGCACTCTGTGACGAGCTGAAAACATCTAAAACAAAAAAAAAATTTATTTTATAATATTGCGCCGTCACTGTACCTAGAATAATTATAAAAAACGCTAAATTAATAAAATAGTGAAACTTAGAAAAAAAAGTAGAAATTTTCACCAAAATTTTGCTTTAATTTTGCAATGACAATTATATTATTCAATAATATGTTGATTTTATAGGTATAGTCAGTGACGAATGTAATTTTCTGTATATATGCACCGGATGAGCATGATTAAATGAATATTTTTCGCGTCATCTTGCCCGCCAATTTGAAAAATGTCGTTTTGAGAAAAACGTGTTTAAAGTTCGTGGTCATGAAAAGTATATGTTTTTGTATACTTACAGCTGCTTTGGGCTAATCTGCGATACCGTTCCGTACAGCAAACCCTCAGCTTCCTCATAAAATTGTTGTTGCTCGATTTGTTGCAATCTGCGAGCAGTTCTAGATTCTTTACTGGAGCTGTGGCTGCGTTTACTGTAGCGCTGTAGCCGCATATCGTTATATTCTTTAGCGTATGCTTTGCATTGGGGGACGATTTGAATATTTAACACTTGCATTTTTTTCAAAATTGCAAAATAGCCTTCATTGAACACTACGGCAGATAGAGATGCACCGGTTTCTACAGTTTTTACACGCGAATTCAAATGCTTTGGAGCTAAGCGCCAAACGGTAGAGTTAAAGCTCTCATTTGCGTTTTATATATGTCCGCCTAAGCATCTCTCTCGAAGATCTTTTTTTTTATAAGTCTTGATATATAGGTAGTATATGCTTTTGAACATTTGGATGAAGTGGGTCTGGATGGTTGAACAATTCTCCTGTAGCGTCTGCAATGAGCCATTTACACCAGCTGTTTAGTCCTGGTGGGCAATCGTCATGCATTGGATTTTCATTTGTTGAACAAACACACAGTTTTTGTCATTTCTTCAGCAGAGTTCCTCCCAATTTTTCATTCTGTTTCACATTTCGTAGGCGGGAGCCCATTCTTTTTTCAACATGTCCAACGCATTGGCTTTTCACAACTGAGAATTCATCGCCATATGGATTTAAGTTTAATATAGCACTGAAAGTTTTGGAATCTTCATCATAATGTAATTAACGTACTTCACTCCCAAGTCCTCCTCGGATCTTAAAAACATTTCTTTTATAGCGTCCACCTCCATTTTCCCAGAAGAGCCTTCATGATTTACGGCACACTCATCATCGTGCTTTTCTTTCCATGCCGCATATGCTTCAGTACCTATTTTTGATTTCCAACTCACATAAGCTTGACAGAGCTTTCGCTTTACGATCATATCTATCACTTTTCCAGTATAATAGCCTATAAGCGAAACGAATCCATATAGTGAAGAAATGCCACGATTCTCCCAAGATCGATCACCAGAAACCTTAAAATTGTTTATAGGCCTCTCTTTTTTCTCATTTTCCGCTTGTTCTTCCTTCACGGCTTTTTTACGAAACTGAAGGAAAACTATTTTATCCGCATCATAAATGAGCTCTAAAATCAAGTAATATGCATTATTACTTATCCCCTTGCCTATATCCAAGACGCTACAAAATAATTTTAAACCATTCTTACCAATGCCTAAAAGTCTTATCACAAATAACTTCAGTATTTGCCGATTTATTTCATATGCATTCGATACGAAATTACTGAAGTTTATTTCTCTTTCACCGCATTGGCAGGAAATAATAATTTTGAAACGAAGACCACGATTACTTGCTTCCGCATATGATACATTTGCTTTGCATATCTTGTACATGAGAATATCTGCAATTACACTAAAACTGAAACAAACTTCAAAATTCTATAACCTTGCAATAGATTAACGGGAATGTTCTCAGATTGAGAAGCATCGATTTTTGGAACTTGCACTTTATCCTTTTGGAGTCTTATCTTGATTGTTAATCTGATTGCCCCTGAACGATCATTTAGCCGGCTTTGCAAAACGCTGTTGATCGTCTTTCCTTCCATTTCGAATCAGGATAATGCTCGTATATATATATATATATATACATAATTTCGAAATAATATATATTTAACACCCAAACTTAAACCGGACGCGATTGAGCGATTAACCTTAAAAAGAAGCTTACTGTTTGGTCAAGAATGCGTTAATTAGTTGTATCAACTTGATATAAGTTAGTGCAAATAATCTCAGACCGAAATTTGGCAAGAAAGGACCAGCAAAACGAGTGCACTGTGGCGGCGGTCGTGCCGCCGTGAGCGTCGCCTCGTGCGCTCCAGCTTGCCGCTCCTTACCTGCTCGACGCGTGGCTCCAAACTCGGTTGTAACTCCGTTTAAAAATTCAATTTCGATCTAAAACTTTGGGAATATATTCTCCACATACATAAGTAGTGTTAATATATACGGTACTTATAAAGTTCACGTATGATTCAACAAATACTGTACATACAATTCATCCTACATAGAACGCAATATTGTAGCAATATCACATGAGTACTACACGCAATATTAAATATTTCTGTGATGTATAGCAGTAATATTAAAGTAATACTGTAGCATTATTTAATGTCCGGGACATTTTTGTCACATGAATATTACACGGAATATCAGTACAATATTTTGGTGACAATCAGGCAACATTTCAGTAACATTACAACAATATTATTCTGGGTTTCTAATTGTTGTGGTGAGAACGGGAAATATTGCAGTAGTACTGCAGGAATATTATTACCATTTCACAATAATATTGGAAATACTGGGTAATATTTCAGTGATATTCTAGCAAAATTATTATTATTTTATCGAAAGTATATATAATTTCCCTTTATAATTTTCATTTTTTATTATGTTTATTTCGCCGTAACGCTAGTACCTTCATTAGTATTACTAATATACATGTAATATTATCGTAATGTTTGAACCGTCTTTATATAGTAACTAAAGATGAATCTTATCACTGGCGAGAAAACGCCAAAGCGCCATCTAGCGGCAATCTTGAGAAAATTGTCTTTCAAATAATGTACAATGACAATAGTTGGTTTCCCTCGATTTGTTTTTACGTAATCCTTATCTAACTACATTATTAAAACATTTTTACAGTTATTGCGAAGATTTATGACAAAATAAAACGATACAATTCAAATGTTATAGTTAAACAAATGATTACTGAGTTATTGCCATATGAGTTATTGCCATCGGACTCAATGCGTTATTGTACTCTACCGTCATCTATGCTCGGCCTGTTCGATAAACAGTTTGAGTTACTTACAAGAACAGGGAACGATCACTATTCTTCTCTAGTGAAAAAACTTGATGCTATTGGCAATGTCCTAACGTCAGCACCATCAGCTGAAACGCTAGTCGATAAACTGACTGCTCAGGTTTTGTCGCTAGAAAAGAAAATAGATGTGCAGACTTCCCAGCTGGAGGGGCTGCATCAAGATCGGTTGCTGTTACAAAACGAGAATCAACTGCTGAAAGAACAGCTTCAAACGCTGATGCATAAAATTGAGGTTATGGTTGCCAGCTCGAGCAGTACACGTAGTAATAACGCGGATATTAACACCATTCCTGACGCTAAGGAGTCACACATCCTAATCTCGCTTAGAGACATCGACGGGTCGATATCAAGTCGTTGTAAGAATAATGATAATAATAATATGGTTAAGTGTAATTAATAATCTTAAGTAATAATAATACTTTGAATAACAAAGTAGACTTTGAGAATGCGCACTCTGCTCCATCAGGCAGCGTTCTGCCGGCGGACTCTGACGGGTTTCGCACACAGAGTCGTCGCCGTCGAGCTCGGTGCCAAAGTTCTAAAAACGTAAATCTTACTGACAGGAACAGGTATTGTTCAACGTTGAACGGGATGAATAGTGGTGAAGGATCGGTGGAAATAATTATTACTAATATTTTTGAAGGTTCCGAATCGCAACGTGAGGACGTAGTCCATGCCATCCTTACCACTGTTCTACCGTCCATTGTGAGGGAAGACTTAATGTCTATATGCCTGCTTCGATCGGAAAGACAGACCGATGCGAACCAACCCGCGAACAATTACCAGCGTCGACGATCCCCGTGGGTTGTCTGCTCTTCTCGTAGCAGCTTGGTAACCGAGATTATGACGGCCAAAAGTAAATTTACAGCATTTAGCACTAAGGATGTTAACGTAACGCTTTAGAATCAGGACACGAGTAATAGCCTTATTAGAAGTAAAATTTTTATTAATGAACTTTTAAGTAAAGAATCTTTTACTCATTTCAACACCTTAAAATCTATTGCTCGTGGTTTAAATTTCAAATATATTTGGCATAGGGGCGGTCGTTTCCTGGTTAAGAAGCGAGACGGTGAATCGGTGCATGAGATCACTTCGGCTGCAGATCTGCACGCATTATCTGCATATTTTCTGAATGAGGCTAGCGATAGCGTTAACGCGGCAGTAACACAAAATACCTGTAACCTAGTCACGGTTACACCAGAAACGTCAAGGACGTCGAACTTAAATTCTGGCGATGGAATTTGACTACGCGGGGACGTAGCAAGAGGGGTGGAAACTGGGGGACTAAGGGCGTGCTTCCTCAATGCAACATCGCTTAGTAAGCATGTGAGTATGTTCTGTCAGTTCCTTGTTACTGCTCGTCCTTTCTATCATATATTCGGCGTGGCTGAGAGGCGTTTCGGGGAGAGCGACGATGTTGGCGTTCAGATCGACGGGTTCTCGTCAATTAGGCAGAACAGGAATAATAAAGGAGGAGGGGTGGTCCTTTATGTACGTAATTCTTATAAAGCAACGGTGCTGTGCTCCTCAAAAACTACGTTAGACAAAGGCATACCAGGTATCCCTGAATATTTGATGTGTCGAATTCAGCAAGGCAACCATCCGCCAATTTTCGTGGCCGTCATATATCGACCTCCAGGGATTTCATTCACTGACGATTCTGACCGAATACAGAACCTGACGACTTATTCGGTACGGTACGATCACCGGATTGTAATGGAAGATCTGAACGCGAACATGTTGTTGACATATCAGGAAGCGTCGTTTGTTAAAGAGTTAATTTGTGAATTAAACCTTAAATTAGTTGATCATGGCGCGACTCACCACGTCGGAGAATCTCACACTTGGATTGATATGATCTTCACTAACGACAATGATGTGGTGCTGGATGCGAACAACACGATCGCGACCTTCCCGAGTAAACATAATATAATTGATGTCACAATCGACCTCCAAACTTCAAAGTCCACTGCTCTCAATAACTTTTCATATAGGGATTTTAAGTCTATTAGGCAGGAGGAATTTCTATTCCCCCTTGCTGCTTGTGATTGGTCGCCCATCAGTTGCCCAGATAAGAATGTTGATAGTAAGTTAGAACATCTTAGCCACAACATCTTGGCGATCATCGACGAACTTGCTCCTCTGAAACAGTTTACACTGAAGAAGAAATGTCTCCCTTCTTGGGTGGATGTCGAACTGAAAGAACTCTATAATCAGCGTGATGCTGTTCAACGGCGCTACAAACGGACTCGAGACAATAAGTTGTGGCAGGAGTTCCAGTCTCTCGCAGCTTAAACAGAACAGCGCACAGTTGAAATGCGAGAGGCTTTTATTCAGAACAGAATTTTTGATGCTCTGGATAATAACAAAAATATCTGGAAAGAACTTCGGCACCTTGAACTGTTACTAAAGACTAAAGAGGAGCTGCATGGTTTCACTCCGGATGAATTAAACATCCACTTTGCTGGGGTCTCTGTCTCTCAAACGGAGCATGACGAAAATCTAGATAACATCTTATCGACGGCCAGCGATGATGGCTTCACTTTTCGTGAAGTTACCTTCTCGGACGTTGTTCTGGCCGTTGCTCATTTCTCGTCACAGGCAAAGGGCGAAGACGGAATACCCCAAAATGTCATCGCAAAGTCTCTTCCGGTTTTGGGCCATCATTTGGCTAAAATTTTCAACTCCTCTCTGTCTAGTGGGGTTTTTCCCGGGACCTGGAAGAAGGATAATCTGGTGCCTCTAAAGAAGACGGCAATTCCATCTGCCGTCTCGGACTTCCGTCCAATAGCCCTGTTGAGTTTTCTCTCCAAGGTCTTGGAAAAGATCTCCACGAGCAGATTTCAGAGTTCATTTCATCCAAGAAAATCCTTGATCCACGTCAAACTGGCTTTCGACAACATCATAGTACGCAAACAGCATTACTGAGTCTGTCAGAGGAGATTCGTGATGGTATTAATAGCAAGAAACAGCTGCTTACCATACTCCTAATGTTTGATTTCAGTAAGGCGTTCGACACTATTTCGCCCTCTAAATTACTTCGTAAGCTGATCAGAATGCGGTTTTCTGGGTCCATAGTCCTGTGGATCAAGTCATATATTACAGGTCGTAACCAGCGAATGGTTACAAAATCTAATGGGGAATCTGATTAGTGCACAACCAATCTTGGAGTTCCACAGGGCTCGGTTCTTGGGCCCCTTCTGTTCAGCCTTTATATTAATGATCTTGGAAATATACTAGCTGCTTTCAAAAATCCCCAGGGTGAATTATCGGATGGTGTCGAGCATTTGCTTTATGCTGATGATTTACAAACCTATACGCAGGTTGCGAGAGACGATCTTCAGATAGGCATTGATCGCCTGTCAGCTGTGGCGCGAGCAGTGTCGGCTTGGACTTCTGAGAATGCCCTTCACCTTAATGTCGGGAAGACTAAAGCTATAATTTTTGGGTCGGATTACAGTATTAATAAATTGCAAGAATTGCACCTTCCAGGCATTAAGGTGCAGAATAACGTTTTTATTCCCTTTGCCAATACTGTAACTAACCTCGGTGTTGTTATGGATTCTAAATTAACATGGAAACCGCAAGTGGATGCAGTTAGTCGGAAGGTTAACAAGCCTTATATGGACTCAGATCTTTTAGATCCTGCACCACCGAAGCGTTACGCAAACAGCTCGCAGGTGCTCTTGTTGTCTCTCACTTAGATTATTGTATACCTTGACGTATAAGGTGAGCTACAGACCAGGCTTCAAAGGTTGCAAAACTCCTGTGTGAGATATATATGTGGTGTTAGAAAGGATGAGCATGTCTCTCCCTACAGGAGGAAACTGGACTGGTTGACTGTAGAGATAAGTAGGGAGTATTTTGCGGCGGTAATGCTTTATAAAGCAGTTGTCATACGACAGCCTCTGTACCTTGCGGCCCTTTTTGAACAAAATCAGTCTAGAACCTCAGGTAGGAATCCCAAGGAAATAAAAATTCCAGGGTCGCGTACTGATGTTGGCCTGTACTCCTTCAGAGCCCAAGGTGCTCGCCTCTGAAATTCGTTTTTTAATCAGAAACTAATACATTAATTTATAAAAAAGTTTTAAATATCTCTAACAGAATTAGTTCATTTTATTACATTTTGAAAAACTTTTTTTACAGAATATTATATAATCATCTTAATTATACTCATAATAGAATGCAAATTCTTCATTTATTTTAAATTTCAAATGTTTTTGGATCGCCTGTGTATATTTCAGATATTAAGAATGACTATCAATCCGATGAGCGTTATAAATTTGCTTCTAACAACATTTCAAACTTTAAACTTACCAAAAATTCCAGAAAAACCTCAAGAGATTAGTTTGAAAAATAGCATTGAGAATATTCTATTAAATGCTATGAAGGAATTTCACGATGTAGAGATGGTTGAATATGAAACATTAGATTTTCAAGAACCGTATAAAGATGTTGATATGAAAATTATACAAGACGATGGTAAAATATTTACAATTGATGAAGATTTACAACAATGTACGGAAGATACAGAAGAATTAGATCATGACTATAAAGCAAGAGCCGTGGAATTCTGGAGAAGTGGTTTGACAAAAAATTTAGCATTAAAAACGGTACATAATCGCAAGGTTCAGTCCATAACCCAATTAAAACGTTGTGCAAAAACATTAAATAAAGGAGGAACGTATAAAGAGAAAATAGGAAGAATTTGTTCTTTTGTTTTAGAAAATTTAAAAACTGCTGTTGATGCTTGAATTGTGGTCGAGATTTTCCAACACGCGAGAAAACCCCGATGTTTGATTTTATAGGAATCGTATAATATTTTAAGCTTGTGAAAGTAAATGTAATTAATACTACGAATTTTTTAAAAAAGGTTAATGTAATTTAAATACATTATTTTCCTTATCAGTAGTTAGATGCCGATAAACAGAGTTCTATATTGTATTTTTCATTATACAAGTCTCTTCTACCCTGGAAAAAATTTCGAAATATTTATTCAACTATTTTTGCAATCAATTTTTTTCGATTCATCTTTATTTTTAGATTTTATTTGAATTTAGTGTGTTATGTAAAAAAATATGATTGAAAGAAACAGAATTAATAGAAAAATATGGAAATAAACAGAAAATAATATAATATAACGAAAAACCCTTACCAATTTATTGGTTCTTTGCTTTCTTAAACTTAGTACTTTGTTCTAATATATTTTGGAGGTGTGCGTAGCAATAAGTGAGAGCAACTATAAGGTGCGTGTGCGTGCGTGCGTTTGTGTGAATGTATGCGTGTGAGTGTGTATGTGAGTGTGTGCATGTGTGTGGAGTGTGAGTGTGCATTTGTGTATGAGTGCATGTGAGAGTATGTGTGTATGTGCGTGTGGCTCTGGTGTATGTGTGTGTGTGTGACTGCGTGTACGTGTATGCATGTGTGTTTATGTGCATGACTGCGTGTACGTGTATGCGTATGTGTGTGTATGTATGACTGCGTGTACGTGTATGCGTGTGTGTTTGTGTGTCTATGAGTGTGTGTGTATGTGAGTATGCGTTTGTGTGTGAGTGTATGTGAAAATGTGTGTTTGTGTGTATGTGTGTGTGTGTGTGCGTAGTTATAAAGGCAGTAGATATAAAATAGACAAACTTAACTTACTTTTTTAGAACATTATATGTTGTAAATATAATTTTTTTCATAATATTCTATTGTAGCAAATTTAAATTATATAACTACAGTTTAAATTATATAACTAAATTTTTTAGAATTATTAAAAGTTATGAGCAAGGTTTACAAGCAATACAAGTCTTCGAATAGCAGTAGTCATGATTTAAGTATTTGCCTATATACGATTTTCATTGAATTCTCAGGGCTATTTGAGAAAATTATTCATCTATATTTATTTAAAAATGGTCATATATTACGTGGAAAATATATACATTACTTAAAATAAATGCTTCAATAAATCCATTTCAAATTTTGCCCAAAATTTTTCTTTTATGTACGAAATATGTTCACAAAATTTCAAAAGTGAAAGAAACCTTTTTAAAAGTTTAGCATTATGCTATAATGCAATATTAATAATGTTATAAAATGTCATATAATAAACTATTTGAATTATATGATTATAAATGATTAAAATCACATATTTAAAAGTTTTAATGTACAGTATCTTTATTTGTATTTTATCTTGCCTGTTTAACAGACGTCGCAATATAATGCAACGAGCTTTGTTACAACAAATGAAAAAAGAGAACATCTATACAAGATCCTAGTAATCGGTGAACTTGGAGCTGGTAAGACATCGATCATCAAACGCTATGTTCATCAGTTTTTTTCGCACCATTATCGAGCTACTATTGGCGTTGATTTCGCCCTTAAAGTTTTAAATTGGGATCCTCAAACTATTATCCGGCTACAGTTATGGGATATTGCAGGTTAGTTAGTCAACTATAGATATTATATGTCATAACATGTTAAAATAAGTTTTAAGTAATTACATAAGATGTTTCACAAGCAAATCTTCAAACTTTGAAAAATAAGATATAAAGAGAAACGTATTTATGCCCATTTGAACGAAAATGGCTACTTTTTTCCCTGAAAAGTGAGACCAAAATTACACTTTTTTCGCACAAAAACGATTAACGGGAAAAAAAGTGACTTCACTAGAAACTAGTCCAAATTCCTTTATTTCATCAAGTTCTACCGATAACCCTGATTTTCGATTGTCTTTTAACAATATAGTCGTTTAACAGTCCATTAGTTCGGCTTCTCAAGTCAAAAAGTGGCCACAGTTGAGATGGGCATAAAGTACTATATGTAACTCGAGAAAAAAGTTAATTTTTCCATCGGGCAGTAAACTCACCCGCGGGAAAACTATTCAACTTTTTTCCCTTGTTACGTAATGTACTATTTGAGTTAAGCTAACACATTAATTGTGACAGCGTCATGTATAAATGCTATTAAGAAGCAAAATAATAGAAATCTTGCAATTGTATATGATAAATACTTTTACATAATATTCAACGACATTAGTTAATAGAATGAGCACCCTTCATACTATAACTATTTATATAGGTCAAATATGCTCAAAATGTCAGTTCCGTGGCATAAATTTTTTGTAAATTACAGTATTTCTGAGGTACACCTACCTATGTGTAAGATTTAAGTAATTTGAAAATTTTGCTTCTCTCTATCATATGGCAATAAATCAGTCATCATGTGTGTAACGATAACACTTTAATTTTATTGTTTTATTTTGCCAGAAATCTTGACTGTAACAGTAAAAATATTTTAATAATGTAGTTAGTCAAGGTTTATGTAAAAAGAAACCTAGAAAAACGGATTATTGTCATTGCACATTATTTGAAAGTCAATTTCCTCAAGATTACCACTAGATGGCACTATGGCATTTTCTCACAAGTACTAAGATTCTTCTTTAGTACTCTATAATGACGGTTCAATCATTACGATAATGTGTGTTATTCCGAAGCTGTTGCGTATGAACGATTATTGATAGGCGTTTATTACATGTATATTACTAATATTAATAATGGTACTAGCGGTTCGTGCCTGCGGGAGCGCACACACGCGTTGTGCATGTATACCCCTTTCCTATTTGGTTGAATATATATATATATTTATATTGAACACGTTGAGTCGTCCTTAACTTCGCCACTTTCCCCACGTTATCCTCATGTTCTAAATTACATTAATATACCGTGGGTTTTACTGGTTAAAACCCCGTTATATAATTGGCGCCCTCCGGATAAAGTCACAGCGTTGTGGGGATTTAGGGAAGTTAGCAGCAAAGTGTATATTACGGTTCGCGGGGTGAATATTGTGCACGCGCATGTCGAAAAATACATCGAGTTAAGGGGAGGTCGGAGCTGTCCTGATTAGTGCAGATTTTACCTAACCTCAAAAATTAATATCATAAAAATAAAAATTTGTGGTTATTTATGGTACAAAAATGCGGTTGTCCGGTGTTCTTGTCATAATAATAAATGTTTATAAAGCTTCAAGCGTACATAATTGCGTACAATTTCGTAAAATAATGAAAAATACGGCGCGAGGTGAAGCTATCAGTAAGGCTAAGAAACGGTAAGATGACCATCACTTTTACCGTTTTCCATTCGTCAATTGTAACAATATTTCATAATAAAAAACTTTTGAGGCTACTATTAAACAAAATTGCTGTTGTCCGGTGTTCTTTACATAATAACAAACTATTATCAACCTTGATTTTGATGTTACTATGTGAATTTTAGACGTATAATGAAAAATACGGCGCGAGGTGGAGGTCACAATGGTAAAGTTTGCTCCGACCTCCCCTTAAGCCATACATACTAACTTCACGCGGAGCGTACATTTCTGCCGACATGCGAGCTCACGCGAAAAGTAAACAAGCTAAAGCTGACCCTGGAAAATTTCAAGTACGGGCCAGACGATAAGAAATAATATTCAGCATTTACTGAACTCCAACGGCTGCTTAATATATTTTAACTTTGCTGCTAGATAGTTATTTAATATTACAAGGAGTGTATGCGAATACAACTTGTTGTAAAAAGCGTCTCTTGCAAGTGTACAAACGTAATTATTAAAGTGATCATTTTCTTTATAATATATATTAAATTAAAAACTAGTTTAAGCTTTTTTTCAGTTAACAGTAAATAATAAACAATTTTTTGTCACAATTTGTTTACGCTAAAATATAAAATTATGTTATAAAAGTAAAGTGTTAATTTTGATAAAATAACTGAGTGTTTAAATAGATAAAATTTTATTTCGTATATTTAAAGCGAATTCGCATGAATAATATCAACACTTTGTTTCCTGATGAAAGCAAGGTAATGGTTGTTGTTAATATTTGCGTTTATTTTGAAGTATTAACAAATACACTAATGATTGGAAATTTTATTTTTTAAATTGAGTAATAGTGTAAATTACTCACTAACTATTTTTTTGACTTATATTTACATTTATTCTCGACTAGTAAAATTAAATAGTTTCGTTGTAAAATTAATCACGTATTTACAAAATTCATTTATGTTTAAATAAATAATTTGGTAAACACAGTATTTGTAATTCAACTGAGACTAAACCGCCGAATAATTGCGTGGCCATAATATTCGTATCGCTTATTTATTTGATTAAAAATAGTATTGTTGTATTTTTTATATGTAAACATTGGTTCATTAAATTAATTAATAATCGTAATTATTGTTTATTTCTTTTTGAGAAATAATACAATATTGGTTGATTAAATATTCTTTTTGCGCTTTTGGCATAACTGTTTTTTAATAATAAACAGTTGTTATTGGTTTGATTAATAATTACGATTATTTATTTATTTTGAAAAAGTAATATCATTAGTTAATTAATTATTTAATTAATTAATTGTTGGAAAAATTTTCTTCTGTGTTTTTTTCGTAGAAAGATTTATTTTCATTATTCTAGAGAAATTAAATAGGATTTTTGAATTCTTACTTTTTTATAGCGATTTACGCAAGTTAAATTCAAATTGATATCGGATAAAAACTGTATTCTTTCAGTGTTAATGCTTGTGTATTTGATTAGTATTTTATGAATATTAGTTACTAAATAATAGTTACTGGATAAGCGATTTACTCAATCTAGTATTGATAAAATATACTGAAAAATGCCATCTTTTTTTGTTCTTGTGAGATAAACACTCTTTTTTGGGTACATCAATCTACTTGAAAAAATAAATATACTTTATTTTAGTATTGGAAGTTTGAATTAATTATTTGTGTTTAAAATTCAAAATTTAATAATACTTGAAATTTAAATGTTCTTTTGGATCCTGCGCAAAGTAAAATATGATTATAACGCAAGAAAATGGCGAATCAATACTGCATCTCCTTTGATGAAATGGTTGGAACGGAGATCGAAGTGTGGATTCGACGTTTAGACGGACAAGAGTTGGATATTTTTCTAAATACTCTCGAATTAAAAAGCGATGGCACGCAATTTGCGAAAAGCGATAGAATATATAGACGCTTGCGAGGCGAATACACAGCGACCGATTTTGTAGATATCTTAGAAAGCACAAACATTGAAGAGCAGAAAACTCGTCGAGAAGAGAAGATCGACGGAGTATTCGCGAATGCAAAATTTAGTAGTAAGACGCAGACCGAAATTCTAGGTAGACAGCAATATTTGGTAAGCAACCGAACAGACACGGGCTTACCAAGCGATTTTGCTCCAATAGCAATCAGCTCCACTCAGATGAATTCAGTGAATGTGTCCATGACGGCATGCCAAGATAATGGGCAAATGAATACTGATGATGTATTACACGATGCAAGGGCAGGAGCAGCGGCGGCCGTAGTGGTTGTTACGACAGTACCAGTACATACACTACCTACAGAAATAACTGTACCACCAGCATATGAACCACCTACACGACCGCTCACACCACCGCCCCCACTACCAGCAATGCCACTGGCATTGTGGGGAATTGAGTTGCCTAGTGTCACCGCACCACTATGTATGCTAGTAGTAACGAGTACTAAGAGTACAACTGCAATTACTACTGCAACTGGCTCAGGGGGAACGAATAAAACTAGTGACCCGACTATAGTATTTTCTACGGGTACAAGACAATCTGCGAATGCGCGGGAAAATTCAAATATGGTAATGACGACGTTATCGAATGGCACGCCATACGCCATTCCAAGAGCCGTAGCACTCTAAAAGCACACAAGCATTGGTACAGGAATATGGAACGCAAGCAAGAGAACTTCAAGAGACTGATGCTGAACTGGTTACGAGTACAAGGGTGCGTTTTGGGACAATGCAAAACAGCGAATCGACGAATACGCATCAGCGGCTAGAAACAAAGCCCAACATTCGACACATTCGACCTACGATATGACGATGACGACCAGCTGCATGATACCCCAAAGACACAAGAAGAGGTTGTTGCAAGAGGTGGTAGATCGCGACTTAGCGCGAATACACCAAGTTTTATCTCAATGCTACAACTACCAAGAGAGAAAGTACCAGCGACGGCTCATCAAAGGGATGAGACTCTCCCAACCCGGCAAGAGTCTGGTACAGTACATTTTTCAATCATCGAATAAATGATATTGGAAAAATGGTTCAATCCTGGAATATTAAGTTTTCCGGTAAGAAAGACGGTCGCAGTGTAGAAGAATTCCCGCTACGCGTCAGTGAGTCCCGCATACTGGCCCGCACAGAGGACGAGGACCTCCTAAATGCCATGACGGAGTTGCTCAAGGGAGCAGCACTCCAATGGTGACGTCAATCCAGGAATAATTAGCACACCTGGCAAGAGTTTTTCGAGGCAGCACGACGCTATTAGATTAGATTAGATTAGATGTTTATTTTGTGCAAGACAAAAACAATAAACTACATTCAATAATAATACATATTTACAGAGATCATTAGTATAGTCAATCATATCACAGCTCGACATTGCTCGTCATTAACTTACATATATTGCACAATATTATATATGTCGTACATCAATCACGTCATTACACTTATCACATATTCTTATCTTTACGAATAATACATTTTTTTTGTGACTATCAAACTTCAATTTCTATTATAGTCAACATTCGTATGATTAGCGTAATTCTACATTAGATATACATGGTCCATGTCCCTGGGCTTACATAGAAAATAGTCGCGAATTGTCGCTTTAAATCTGCGTAGTGAGGGCAAGTGCTTAATACATCGAGGGATCGTATTCCATGGGCGCGCATCTTCAGATTGAAAAGATTTCAACCCTGTATCGGTACGCGACGATGGAATCGAGAGCTCTCTAGAATCAGTCCTACTAGAGGTCCGAGCCTGGTTTTTTTGAAAAAGGGCTGCAAGATACGTGGGTTGACCCATGTTAATAACTTTGTATAGTTGTACCGCCGCAAAATACGCCCTTCTTCCCTCAAGATCAAGCCAGCCAAGTTTACTCCTGTAGGGACTGATATGCTCATACCTTCTAACACCACATATGTACCTCACACATGAATTCTGCAATCTTTACAGTCTCATCCGGAGCTCACCTGACACATCAAGATACACTAAAGAGCAATAATCTAAATGAGACAGGACAAGAGCGCTTGCAAGCCGTTTGCGTAACGCCTCGGTGGTACTGGATTGAAATGATTTAAGCCCATGTAGGGCCTTATTAACCTTTCGGCTAACTGCATCCACTTGCGGTCTCCATGTTAACTTCGAATCCTTGACTACACCGAGGTTAGTAACTGTGTCAATAAAGGGAACAAAGACGTTACCCTGAATCTCTATGCCAGGCAAATCCATACTCTGTACTTTTTAATGTTAGATTCTGACCCCAAAAATAATTGCCTTCGTTTTCCCGACATTGAGACACAGAGCGTTCTCAGAAGCCCACACCGACACTGCTTTGGCCACAGCCGACAAGCGTCTTATCCTCTAATGAAGGTTATCGCTAGTAGCTTGAGTGTAGGTTTGCAAATCGTCCGCGTATAATAAATGCGATACACTATCCGTAAGAATATCCCTGTACTTTTAAAGCCCGATAAAACTTCCTTAAGGTCATTAATATAAAGGCTGAACAAAAGGGGCCCCAAGACAGAGCCCTGTGGTACGTCGAGATTGGTTGTGAGCCAATCCGAACTACCATTAGATGCCGTAACAACTTTTTGGTTACGCCCAGTAATATATGATTTTATCCACATGACTACTCCCCTGGAGAACCCCATTCTGATCAGCTTGCGTAACAACTTGCATGGCGAAATAGTGTCGAACGCCTTACTAAAATCAAATAGTAAAAGGATGGTGATTAGCCGCTTGTTATTATCTATACCGGATCGTATGTCTTCAGTCAATTTCAGTAGTGCTGTCGGTGTACTACGATGCGGACGGAAACCTGTCTGAAGGGGATCGAGGATTTCTTTCGAAAACAAATAAGCTGACATTTATTCATGCACGATCTTTTCCAGAACCTTGGAGAGAAAGCTAAGAAGGGCAATAGGATGAAAGTACCTGACTGTAGATGGAATGGCCTTCTTTTTTAACGGTACCAAATGAGCTTTCTTCCAGGTACCGGGAAAGATCCCACTCGAGAGGGAAGCATCAAAAATGTCAGCAAGAAAAGGACCGATGACAGGAAGTGCTTTAGCAATAACACTTTGGGGCATTCCATCTTCACCCTTAGCTTGAGAAGAAAAATGAGCGACACTAGCTGACGACATTATATCATTTAAATCGTACTCGCGCTCACTATCTGAAATGGATACTCCCGCAAAATGTGAATTAAGTTCACCCGGAGAGAAACCATTCCTCCCGAGCTCTCCGTAAGAGTCCAAGAATCCTAAGCTCTCTCCAGATGTCCTTCCCGCTTTCAAGGGCCTGAAAAATCTTGCTTTGAATGAAGTTAGTATTATCGCGTTGATATCCGTTATCAACAGAGGTTAGTGACGGAAGCGACTGCGCGCACCCAAGGATTTTCTGAACCAGTCAAATTAATGACATTGAATACATTAATAAATTTCAAGTGCCTTGGGATGAAAGAAAATTGCAACTCATTTATCAAAATATGTCGCCAGAGTTGCAAGTGATCGTGAGTAAAGAGAAATCCATGGAACTAGATACTTTGATTCAGTTAGCACGGCAGGCAGAAGCTGTCGTGGAGGTGCGGCGTAACTGGAAAGAACCACCTCCAGCTGATAACTACTTGGTACCTGAACTGGCGTATAAAGAGCCACGCGCACCGACAAATTATTATAAAATGAGTCTGGCTGCAATTGCGGAAGGTCCGCCTACAGACTTGTCCCAGAAGGTTGATCAGCTGATATTACATCCCAGAGTTCACCTCAAGATATTTCAGCTATGATCGGAAAATTGCTCGAGGAAAAACTAAAACATCTGACTCTGACTGGCCCCGTGAAAGCTCCATCGTCAACTGCTGAGTAAGCAGCGTCGCAAAAATCGGCTCCTACAAGATTTAAAGGGTCGAATTATAAGAGGGGCGGCAGTCCAATACGAAGAAGTCCCAAACGCCAACCGGCCAGCGACAAAAATAAAGCACAGATACCTGAGCCACGTACCCACCTTGTCTGCTGAGGCTGTAGCTGGCCAGGATATACTACAAGAACGTGTCCTGAGTTTGACGGAAAAGACGGGGGTGGGTGGCGGGGGGGGGGGGGGTGTAGAACAGGTCCCTACCACTCCTGCACCCAACTCAAGTTGAGCCTGTACTATCACCGATGGCGACAGAGGGATAACCTATAGTAGCTCACGATGCGAAAGACGCTTCTGAGAAATCCGCTCCTTACATCGAGACAGACTGCTCTCGCTATTGGATGCAAGTGGGAGTTGGTAGATGCAAGTGGGAGTTGGTGGATTCCAAGTGCGTGCACTGCATGATGGAGGTGCTGCACGTATGTGTATGGGACCACTCGGCTTGCAGTTTGCTGCAGTGTCTAATAAGAAGATTGTACCAAGTAAAGGGCCTGGAGTATGAATGGCTAACGGTCATATCTCGCCCGTTATCGGATATGTCGATTTACTATTCGATATAGGTAATTTACGATGCCATTTAGAGATCGTTATCCTACCCGAGTTACCAGAAGGATGTCTTCTCGGTGTAGACTTTAAGCAAGCGTTTAAGGCGTACACCCTACCTCGCTAAAATAAATTAAAGATAGAAAGGATTGAGGAAATCCTTCCTCTCAAGGTAGCGGCAGTAGGGGTCGATGAGCGAATCCCTGTATCCTATGTTGGACTTACCGACACTACAGATGTGCAACGCTTGCATTGAATGAAATGCTGGATCGAGTATTGCCAAAGGGCAAAGTGCCTTTAGGTCGCACCAATCTAATCAAACATAATATAGATGTGGGGTCTGCGTGGCTTACACATCAACGATACTATCCAGTATCAAAGAAACTTAAGGATGAGATGCATGAACAGGTGCGTAAAATGCTGGATGCAGAGTCATTCGAAGATCCAATAGCGAATGGTCGAGCCCAGTGGTAATGGTGCGAAATTCTGACGGCTCTTACCGCTTTTAAGTCGACTATAGGAATTTGAACGGAATAACTACAGTGACTGCGTATCTGCTTCCTTACATGGATTCTATTCTGCGAAAATTACAGAAAGCACGTTATATATCCAGTAATGACCTGCGCAGCGTATATCATCAAGTGCCGTTAGATGAAGAATTACGACACTTGACCACATTTACAGTGCCAGGCCTTGTCCTTTTCGAATTCTGTTCTCTCCCATATGGAGTTTCTGGTGGGCCCGCAACGTTTCAGGAATTGAACGACAAAATTATCGGCCCTGAGCTTGAGCCACACGCCTATTAATATATGGAGGATATGATAATAACAACAGAAACTATCGAATAGCACTTAATATGGCTTGAGTATGTTGTCCACATAATTATTGATGCGGGTCTTATCATCTATTTCGATAAAAACGAGTTTTGCTGCCGCGAAGTTAGATTTTTAGGGTCCTCGTAAACCGAGATGGATTCCGGCCGGATCGCCCCAGTGTTGGAGTTTCCTGCTCCGAAAAATCTTAAACAGCTTCGACGGTTCTTAGGAATGGCGTCGTGGTATCGGAAATTTTTGAATGATTTCGTCACGATTACAGGCCCGCAAAATTGTTTAAAACGGGTTAATAAACACGAAACAAAATATTTTTAAAAATCGATAATGAAATATGTTCAAATTTCAGTATTTCATGCCCTTAAACACACCAAGCATCCCCTTTACACGGATGATTTTCAAAGGGTACCCGCCGTTAAGATAGTCAAAATGCCCCTGTTCGGGAATCGAAAAACTGACTATACACACATAATTAAATAATAAAAATAGAATTTTTGGTGATTTTACAACCTGCGTACCCCTCTCCACCTCCCATAAATCGCAAAAATTTACTATTTAACATAATTATTTTTATATCGACACCCTTTGAATGAAAAATTCCAAAAAAATTCAGACATATACATTTTTTCAGGACTACGAGGCCAAAATTCTCACCTAAAAAAATCGTTAAATATTTAAAATCCTTATAGCTCCGAGCCATCGATTGGTGCAGCACCAATGCTTTCCAAATATCATATATTTTTGACTATAATATACATTCTCAAATTTATTCAGATTCTTTCGAAAGGTGCGGTTTTTCTTTCATTTGCGGTTTTAAACCAGTTCCTAGACATTTTGTTTTTTCTTAAATTGAAAAAAATTTTATTTTTAATCAAATAGTACCACTGGTAGAAACGCTGATGAGTTCTTAGCGATAGCATAACGATTTTTATTCAAATTCGCTAATTTATCCTTAAGGAATTAGCTAGTTTAACCGCTACCTGGCGACGTTTTCTACCGAACGACTGGCTAACGACTCGATTATTTTACAAAATTCTATTTAAAGCGAATTTAATAACCTTAATAAGTTTAAATCAATGTTTACATTTATTTAATTAAAAACAATAAATATTTTGAGTCATATAATGACTATTTTATGAAACAAAAGATTAATTTTGCTATTCAAGTCGTTTCTTTATGAGGTTATATTTTAGTATACTCTCAATTTAAGTTTTATGTTTATAAACATAGTATAACTATCATTCCCTTCTAGATTATGTAATATATGCATACATATTTTTATTTTTTATTGAAAAATTTACAAAACTGAGCACTATGAAAAGTTTCCCTTTACAATGCAATTAAGACAAGCTGTTGCATATAGTAATAGAGATAGGAGGACTTTAGTCGAATTTATATCACGGCGTCAACAGTGAATACTCGTAACAGGGAAACTAGATACTAAGTATCATATAATTACCCACAGAAGCTGAAAATAAAACATGAAACTTCTTGATTCAAGGGTTACGAAGACTAGAAGCACATACATACATAAGAAACAGATAAGAAAAACATAGTATTATTTACACTAGAAGCACATACATACATAAGAAACAGAGAAGAAAAACATAGTATTATTTACACTAGAAGCTATCACGTATACACAGCCTATGATTGATACACTTTCACACACGATTTAGAAAGATAAAGAAGCACAGGGGTTTGCATAAAAGTTTCAGAAATAGCCTGCTGTTCAAAAACATCGTGAGAATTGCCAAAACAGACAATATTATTAAAAGATATATATTAAATAGATAACCTCGCAACGCGCGCGGACGTTGAAATGAGCACATGTGTATGCAGCCGACGCAGCTGTCGCGGGCAATGCGGTGCGACGATAGTACCTCGCCACAGCCGTTGCATATGAATCAGCCTCTTCTACGGCTTGTGGGGTCCTTAAGGGAAGGTTAAAGCGAACTTTACTATTTTGACATCCACCTCGCGCCCAATTTTTTGTTATACGTCTAAAATTTATATAGTAACATAAAAATCAAGGGTGATAATGATTTGTTATTGTGTACAGAACAGTGGACAGCGTTTAAGTTTATTAATAGCTTCAAAAGTTTTTGTTATGAAATATTACTATAATTGACCCATAAAAAAGGGTACAAATGACGGCCATCTTACGATTTTTTAACCCCATCGGCGACTTCACCTCGTGTCGCATTTTTCGTTATACATCGAGATTTCATAAAAAATCGTACATAGCGACCTTGATAATCATTTATTAGTATGTAAAGAATAGTAAACAACGACAGTTTTATCGTACAAATGCCTAAAAATTTTTATTTTTGTGATGCAGCTCCAACATCCTCTTAACGAGTTTTTTCTTGAATTACTACTTAAGAAATACCTAATGAAATTGGCCATTCACTAGTGAACTGACCATTCGAACTCGTCAATTTTCTACCAGGGACCATAAAAAGTTAAATTTGTTTTAGAATTATTTTTCGCGGAAAAACCTAATATTACAATATATTTATGTCGTAAAATGACCAAAAACCATATTTTTCTTGATTTCTTGGCCATTTGCAGCATTAAACTAGACCCCAGATTTTTGTTGCTTTTAAAATTGAAAAACTTTTCATGTTTAATCCATCAGTACCATAAAAGTTTAGTTTCAATTTGTTTTACAATTATTTTTCACGAGAAACCTCATATTTCAATATATTTAATTCTTAAAATGGCATGAAACTATATCTGATATCAAACAAGATCTTAAACATTTCTTTCTTCATTTAAAATAAAGAAAAATTTTATTCCCGACCGTAAAGGCCACTTTATTGACCTGAAAAGTGCGATGAAAATGGCATATGATTTCCACTGATGCTTTAGTTCCCGCAAATTTACTTTATTTCCACGTTTGCGGAATAACAACATGAGCGAAATAATAGGCTGCGTTCCATTTACAGCGTTCGTTACTTGATTCTACGGTCCGTAGTCTATGTAGTATATATATATACAAGATCTTGTTTGATATCAGATATATTTATATTTATATATAAAATAAATAGATATGCTACTTAGTTTACGAACCGAACAACTAACGAGCGATCGCTGAAATTCGAACACACCCATACAAATGTTATGACGAAGTTATGTAAAACTCGTTACACAATAAAGTAATTATAAAATAAAGAAGAATTAGAAGTTCTAATTCCTCTCGTTCTGAATCTACAATATTAAAAAAGGCATTTTATCGTAATAACAGCTGGCAAATCTGATCAAAAGGAATCGATGGTCATACATTTTGTTTATAAAAACAACATTTTTTTGATTCTTAAACAATTGTTTGAAATCTCGTTTAAAGTGCGGCTATACACAAAATCACTCAAAAAGTCGATCTTTCTTATTAAGTTTATTTATAGTCTTTAATTAAATGAATATTTTAAGACCTTATACATATCATAACTCTAAAACTAAATATAGTTATAATGATTTTAATAAATTAATTAAAATTATGTATCATAGGAAATCAAAACTTTAAATGCATTTTTCTCAACATATATTTTTTCATGTTCATGATGCTCCATGCGCATGAGGTTTAATTTTTTATGAGATACTTCGGTAATAATCATTACATTCATATTTTAAAATTTTTGTATAGTTTACTTTTTTCATAAAATTCATAATTGAAAAATAAGAGCGTTAATCAGTTAAAAAAAGATTTAAAAGCAATACATTGTTACATAATCTTTTAAATGTTTTTGTTATGACTGATACTAAAATAAAAAGAAACACTGCAAGGTCATTGGCACTTAGCTTCCTGAAAACTAAATAAATTATTCCAATATCAATTTCTTTATTCTAATACATTTCTTTTAATTGATCTATTTATTCTTATTAATATCTCAAAAAATGTGTTTTTTTTTTATCATTGATAAGAGATAAATTACAAAATATTATATATAAGCTTATCATAAAAAATTGCATTAACAATTTCAAAATATCGTAAATAGAAAAATCGTCATAATTAAAAACGAATGAAGGAATCTTTTCTTTTCTGATTTCGTATGCTCATCAAAAAACCGATAAAAATTTATCAAATTATTATAATTAGTCAAACATTTAAGTTTATGGAGAGTTAATTTATTATATCACATCAAGAAAAAGTATGGATTATTAAAATCGTTATAAAACAAAAACAAATTGACGAATTTTAAAAAATCTTTTTAATTTCGATCCTTATCACAATACAAAAAAAAATGAATCGACAAAAATTATCGTTTAATAACTAAGCAATAAGCGAGCAAATTAAAAAAAAAACGGAAAAATGAAAAATCATTATAAAACAATAACGAGTCGATGAATCTAAAAAAAAGAATATTTAATTTCACCAAAAAACAACATAAATGAGCGATTCGTACAAAAATTATCGTGTAGTAACCTCTTAAAATAACCCAAGAAATGGGCAATAAAAAATCAATAAAAAAATGTAACCTCAAATATCTTAAAAAATAAAAGATTTCATATTCTGGTCAAAGAGCTCATCCAAGATTGCCAAGCGATAGTGGAAACCTTTTCCATCTTAATTTATTTATAAAGATTTTCCATCATATGTTTCCCAAATATCGCCATTTAAAAAAACGGACTTTTTCGTGTATAACAAAAGAAGGAAAGTAGATTATAAAAAATTCGTGTCTGGGAAGATAGATAATTTTATTCTCTTTCAAACGTATTTACACTGAAACAATCATATTATTTCTACATATCAAATTAATTTATGTCATCGATTGCAGAATAATATAAAATAGAAATATCATTGTAAAACAAAAACGAGTCGAAAATCTTAATTTTTTTTTAATTTCGAATCCTTATGAAGAAATGAAAAAAATGAGCACCAGTTGGCAAAAATCACCGCGCCGTTCTCGAGATATAACCGATCAAAAATAAGTTTGACAAAATACATATCCTCAAATCTTGAAAAATAATAATCCTCATGATCTGGGCAAATAACTTAGCCAAAAGATGTTTAAAAGCTACCTTTCTGGAAATTTTCAAAAAGAATAATGCAGTTTTACTCAAGTTATCGTTTGACATAGAAAATCGATTTTTTTACAAAATGATTATTTTCTTGGCAAAAGAAAAATAAAATTGCTCAAAAATTTTACTGAATTTTGTACCGTAAGTTACTGATCATCTCTATTTTTTTTAATATATTTCTATTACGTGTTTCCGAGATATAATCGCCTAAAAAAACATGACGTTTCCGTGTATAACAGAAAAAAGGAAATAGCTTATAAAAAATTTTGGTAATGTAATTTGAAGTTCTTTCAAATGCATTCACTACATCGATGATATTATTTCTAAGATATTACAAAAATGGAAAAATTTAACTCAAAAATCGAAAAACCGCTAAAAAAACAAAACCGCATCGAAAGACAAAAAAAATAGTGTTGAGCCGCCTACCTTTAAAAAAAATAAAAAAAATGAGCTGTGAAACATTAAATTTAAACGTGGATTACTCGAGATATGGTGATACACACACACACACACACACACACACACAAACACACACACACACACACACACACACACACACACACACACACACACACACATACATATCCATACGTACATTTTCCAAATGATTTGATTACAAATGGCCCTAAACATATTTCTAATATGTTTTTAAGAATACTTTTCTTTTACTATTGAAAAGTTTCCTTTAGGAGGAAGCAAACATTTTGAAAATCTAAACTATACAATGATTTTATTTTTGTGTTAAAAATATAATAAAATGTGATAAAATAGTCTTTGAAAAAATTGTATGCGCATGAAACTCGATAAAAAACGTCTATTTCGTAACACTTTGCGTAAGAAATCATATCAACCAAAAGCAAAGTCTTTTGTTGATAATTTAACAGATGAAGAAGCAAAGCTTATTGACATGGATTTAATGGCATTTTGTATATTACGAAATGTTACATTCAGTGATATTGATTGTTTGTCGTTTCAAAAGTTTTTAAAACGGATACGACCATCATATGAAGGACCTTCTGTAACCAAAATGTCAAACAGACTTTTGGATATAGAATGTGATTTACCTTTACAGAAGACATTATTATTAAGTAGCGTAAACATAGTTTATGATATTATACAATCATTGGGCATAGACAAAGTTCATAAACTTAAAAAGGGACTTGTTGACGTAAAATTAAAAGAAAATTCTACAACACTACTAAAGGAATTTGAATTATTTGAAGCAGAATTAATAACTTCTGGTGGATCTGACGTAACAGTAGATGATATCGAAGGTTTTGTATAATTATCTACATTAAAAAAAATGCTGTGAAAATTTAAAATCAATGAGACAGGTTTATATCCAACATTTTTCATCCTTTGGATCGGAGGTTAAAGACTTGCTGCATGATGTCCAGTTGGAAGAAGATATTCATGACATTTTAAATTTTTATTTGCGTCTTGAATCATTATAAAAGAAATTGCAATGCCCCTGCAGCATCGCAGATACTATTGAGAACTGGTTACAGTTTTTAAATTCTGAACAAGAAAGCAAATATGCGAATTTGATTGAACAATTTATTCTTCCAAATGTTCTAACACCGCTAATGTTAGCATACAATGTATTAATAGTACAAATGAAATGAAGATATTGCAAGAAAATCGATTTTTACTTTCGTAATACCTAAGTAATTATTTGTGTTACATAAATATTTAAAAATGTTGACTATTATGTAATTAGTTTACATAGATTAATATTAATTATAATATTACTGGCAAAGAATTGTTAAAATAACAATATTGTGTACATCCAGATATTATAAGTGATTTTCTATAGTACTAAGGTTTTCATTATTATATGTATTGATGGAACAAAACTTTCATACGTTCCTTTATTATAGATTTGTATTAATAAATTAAATTATATATTTATTATTGGTGTTATTTAAATTTATTACTCCTCAATGTAAAATACTCATCAAATAGACCATTAAAAAAAAATATTTTAAACGTATTTGCCGAAAATCATTTGCAAAAAAAATGAACAATTTATTTATGTTATGCAAGTATATACGTTAAACAAAAATTTAATGTGATTACTATTTTTTTTTTTTTTTAAATGGCATTTCGAACTCGAAAGTTCATCGCCTCATCTACGCAAGCCTTCCACGTTTCCCTATTTTGTGCCAACCCCATCCATTTCGCGCCTTCCCGCCCAATTTCAGTTATGTCTGATTTTACGTTATCCTCCCATCTGCGTCTAGATCTACCAAAAGGTCGCGTTGCTTTCGGTTTTCCTTTCATTATGCGCGCTGCTGTACGATCATCGCCCATTCTTGCCACGTGCCCTGCCCATCTTAGTCTCCGTGATTTTATTATTCTGTTAATATTTGGTGACGCGTACAAATTATGTAGCTCGTCATTGTGCAGTTTCCTCCACTCCCCAGTTTCCTCATCTTTCTTTGGCCCGTATATTTTCCGCAGAACCTTATTTTCAAATACCCTAAAACGATTTTCTTCCGCTTTAGTGAGCGCCCAGGTTTCGCACCCATACAAGATTACCGGAATTATTATAGTCCTATATATCCTTATTTTGACATTTTTCGACAGTAGCTTTGACTTAAGTAATCTGTTCACAGCGTAGAAGCAGGCATTACCCGAATGAAGTCTCTTATTAATCTCGGCTTTAATTTCGTTTCGATCATTTATAGTTGTACCTAAATATCTGAATTCGCTAACCTTTTCAAAAGTGAAATTTCCGACTCTGAGATCCCCCTCTGCTTCGCGAATGCCCAGTTTCTCCATGATCATATATTTCGTTTTCGATTCGCTCACTTCTAACCCCGTGTTTTTAGCCGCATTTATAAGGATTTCCGCATTTCTCGCCACCGTTTCACCATTATCTCCCACTATATCCAAGTCATCCGCATAGCCTAAAATTTGCGTTGTTCCGTTGAGTGTTGCGCCTAGCTCGCTAGCCTGCATTTTTCTAACAACATGCTCTAGCGTCAGGTTAAAGAGTACCGTTGAAAGCCCGTCACCTTGCTTCAAACCGTCGCGTATCATGAACGATTCGGATACATTACCGCCTATTCGGACCTTTCCAGTGCTTCCGTTCAGACATATTTGAATTAATTTTACGAGTTTTTTTGGTACGCCAAGGAGCACTAGGATTTCATACATTTTGCTTCGTTTGACAGAGTCGTACGCTTTCTTAAAGTCCACAAATAGCTGGTGTATAGTTTCGCAATATTCCCACTTTTTCTCTAATAATTGTCTTACGGTAAACATTTGATCGCTCGTTGACCTGTTGCGCCGGAATCCACACTGATAATCTCCTATTATATCTTCCGCGAATGGTGCGAGTCTGGCCTGTATTACGTTTGACAGAACTTTGTAGCAGGTAGCTAAAAGTGAGATTCCCCGATAGTTATTGCAGTCTGTTTTATCTCCCGTTTTGAAGATCGGTATGATGATGGATTCTTTCCAATTTTCTGGTATTGTTTCATTTCTCCAAATAGCACATACTAGATAAAAAATTTTAGATGTAAGCGCGGTGCCTCCATATTTAAGTAGTTCAGCTGGTATAGAATCGTTTCCTGCGGCCTTATTGTTTTTTAGCTTTTTGATCGCGGCCTCTACTTCTTTGTAGGTCGTTTCGTCCATATGGAGTTCAGCAGTGTGGATTTCGTCTCCCATTTCCTCGGAGTTTTCATGCACGTTTAATAACTTATCGAAATAATCTTTCCATAATTTCAATAGTTCATTTTCGCTTGTCACGAGGTTCCCGTCCTTATCCTTCATTAACTGCGATCTACTCTGAAAACCCTTCCTAATAGCGTTTATTCCTTTGTACATCTCGCGCGGGTTATTTTCCCTACTATTAGTTTCTATTTTTCTAATTTCATTTTTCTGATACTCGCGCTTCTTGTTTCTGTAAATCACACGTACTTGCTTTCTTATTTCATGGTATTCTTCTACGGCCCTATCGCTTTCATTGTGTACACTATCTAATTTAGCCTTCTTGCGCCTTTCAAACCAGAGTTCGCACTCTTCGTCAAACCATGGTTTGCTCTTCGACCTTTTTTTCCTACCCAGTACTTTGTTCGCGGCCCCTTTTATAGTTTTTTCGATGGCCCCCCACAACCTGTTCGGATCGTTATCTACTCCCGTCTGTTCATCCGTTTCCTTGAGCGCCTGAAATCGGTTGCTAACTTCTACTTGGTACTTGATTCGCTCTATCCCGCTTCGTAGTTTTCCAATATCAAAGGTTTCTTCTACTTTGTTCGCTCGCTTACTATTTTGACCGGCTACTAATCTGGCTCTTAATTTGGCCACTACGAGATAATGATCTGAGTCGCAATCCGCCCCCCTATAGGTCCTTACGTCGAGTACATTCGTGTGGCGCCTCTTATCAATAAGAAAATGATCGATTTGATTGTGCGTGGCCCCATCCGGCGATGTCCACGTTGCCTTGTGTATATCCTTGTGCTTGAAGCACGTGGTCTTGACTATAAGATCTTTTGCGGCTGCGAAATTTATGACCATAATACCGTTATCATTGCTGGTTTCGTGCAGACTTTCTTTGTCTATGGTGGGCCTAAACATTTCCTCTCTCCCTATTTTAGCATTGAAATCCCCCACTACTATTTTGGTGTCGTAAGACGCGAATTGGTCGATTAATTGCTCTAAAGTTTCATAATAAAGATTTTTGACTTGTTCCTCTTTGTCCTCCGTGGGACAGTGGACGTTAATAACCACGTAATTATACCACGCTCCGTCGATGATGATATACGAGAGTCGGTCATTCACGAAATTGCAACTTTTAACGGAATGTATGATGCTTTTGTTAACAAGAAATCCGGTGCCTAGAGAATGCCCGCTCGCGCCCCCATATAAAAAGGTGAAGTTACCGGATCCTAGCATCGCGTTATCTTTCCATCGGGTTTCTTGTATTGCTACCAAATCTAAATTGTACCTCTCAGTTTCATTTATGATTTCCCGGAACGCGCCTGCTCTGTGTAGACTGCGTACATTCCAGGTTCCCACCCTTAAGTTTCTTTTCGTTTTGGTTTGGTTCTGTTTTCTTTGAGCCATGATAGTAAGTTAAACCCGCGCGTTTTGGATCCTGTTCCGATCGCAGGTGAGTCCATCCGTCTAGGGGTGATAACCCTCATACCTCCCTAGAACTAAGTATGAGAGCTTTCTGACTTTGGCGAGGACACAGTCAACTCGTCGTCAGACACACTCGGTTTCATTCTCATATCCTAACGCCCCCCTGCAAGGCAGCGCGCCTTCGCTGGCTTCGTTGCCATGTAAGACCAGGTGGCGAATCATTCTACACATCCCCTCTCAGGGCAGTTGTCATCGCTCCCGCATCCTCCACGACAGCAGGATTTTTGGCCCATTTTTTGTTTGAAATGTGTGGTAAAATGTGATTACTATATAATTATAAAAACAAATATAATAATAAACAGTTTCAATTAACTTAAATTGAGGGGCCTGCGGCGGCTCAGTCGGTAGAGTGTCGGATTCCCACGCCGGTGACCCGGGTTCGAATCCTAGTCTCTGCCGATGATACAAGCGCCACTGTAAAAATTACATGTGCTTTGTTTACAAACACACCGCAGACCCCCGTCGTCGATTAGCACCACATGTTTCTTGCAGGAATTCCTGCAGAAAGTTTTCTAGAATGAAAATTATTTCTGTTCTAGAATTGAAGATTGGAGAACTCACTAAAATAACGTAGGAATGTACCTTAATAGGTAGTACCATCCGGATGATAACACCATTACTCAGGGACTAAAGGTTTTAACTATTATTTTTGTAATTTTGTAATAAACAAGTTTAATTAAATTTTTCTTGCTTAGACTTCAGCATCTGGATGGTACTATGTATAAAGGTACATTCCTATATTATTTTAGTGATTTTACTAATTTCAAATTATAGAATAGAAATAATTTTTCATTCTAGAAGTTTAATTCTAGGAATTCCTGCAAGAAAAATGTACGAAAACCTTGCAGGGACTTTAGCAGGGAATCCTGCAGGGTGCCTGCTGGGTGTCCTGCACGATTTCCTGCAGGAATTCCTGCAGGGGTTTTTCGTAAGGGTTTAGAGTGTAGAGTTTAGGATGTAGAGTGTAGAGGTTAGGATCTAGAGTTTAGAGTGTAGAGTTTAGGGTGCAAAGTTTAGGGTGTAAATTTTAGGGTGTAGAGTGTAGACTTTAGACCGTAATGTTTTGACTCTAGAGTTTGATAGTAGAGGATATGTAGGGGTTAGAGTATAGAGGTTGAAGTGTAGAGTTAAGAGTGTAGCGGTTAGAGTGTAGACTTTAGAATCCATATTGCATAGCGTGGAGTGTAGCGTTTAAACATTAGAGTTTAGAGGGCAGTGTTTAAAGCGCATATTGTATAGTTTGGAGTGTAGAGTTTGGAGTGTAGGGTTTGGACTGCAGAGTTGGGAGTTTAGAGTTTGGAGTGTAGAGTTTGGAGTGTACAGTTGGGAATATACAGTTAGGAGTGTAGAGTTTGGAGTGTACAGTTTGGAGAGTACAGTTTGGAGTATAAAGTTTATAGTGTAGAGTTTGGAGTGTAGAGATTAGTGTGTAGAATTTAGAGTTGATAGTGTACATTGTAGAGTGTAGCGTTTAGAGCGTAGAGTTTATAGTGCAGTGTTTAAAGTGTATATTGTATAGTTTGGAGTGTAGAGTTTAGAGTGTAAAGATCAGAATGTAATATTTAGAGTATAGTTTTCAGAGTATAGAGTTCGGAGTCTAGAGTCTAGTGTGTAGAGTTTGGAGTCTAGGCTCTTGAGTGTAGAGTTTGAAGTTTAGAGGTTAGAGATTAGAGTGTAAAGGTTGAAGTGTAGAGTTTAGAGAGCATAAGTGTAGAGTGTGAAATGTAAAGGTTAGAGTGTAGAGATGAGAATGTAGAGGTTGGAGTGTAGAATTTAGAGTTCAGAGTGTAGTGTTTCGAGTATAGTGTTTAGACTGTAAGTAGTAGAGTGGTGTCAGGTGATTGGAGTTAGTGTTTAGAGTGGAGAGTTTAAAGTGTAGAGGTTAGAGTGTAAAGTTTAGGGTGTAGAGTATAGGACGTACAGTTTAGAGTCTAGAATTTGAGGTTTAGAATTTGGAGTGTAGAATTTACAGTGTAGAATTAATAGTGCAGTGTTTAAGGTGCATATTTTAGAGTTCTGAGTGGACAGGTTAGAGTGTAGATTTTAGAGTGTAGTATTTAGAGTATAGTTTTTTAGACGGTATAGTTTAGAGTGTATAGTCTAGGGTCTAGTGTAGAGGTTATAGTGTAGAGATTGGAGTGATAAGGTTGGAGTGCAGAGTTCAGAGTGTAGTGTTTAGAGCATAGTGTTTAGAGTGTAGAGTATGGAGTCCAGGGTTTAGAGTGTAGTGGTTGGTGTAGAGGTTGGAGCGTACAGTTTAGAGTTCATATTCTATAGTGTAGAGTGTACAGTTTATAATGTAGAGTTTAGTGGATAGAGTTTGAGGTATAGAGTTTAGAGTATGGAGTTTAGGGAGCAGGGTTTAGAGTGTAGAATTAGGAGTTTAGGGTTTAGAGTATATAAGTTAGTGCAGAGGTTGGAGTATTAAGTTTAGAGTGCAGTGTTTAAACTGCACGTTGTAGAGTATGGAGTGTAGAGTTCAGAGTGTAGAATTTAGAGATTTGGATATAGAGTTTACAGTATAGCGTTTAGAGTGTAGGGTTTAGAGTATAGAGTTAAGAGTTTATGGTTTAGAGTGCAGAGGTTGAAGTGTAGAAGTTGGAGTGTAGTGTTTAGAGTATGTATTGTACCGTGAAGAGTTTAGAGTGTAGCGTTTAAAGTGCATTTTCTAGAGTTTAAAGTGTAGAGTTTAGAGTTTAGAGTGTATAGTTTAAAGTTTAGAGTGAAGTGTTTAGAGTTTAGCGTTTAGAGTTTAGAGTGTGGAGGTTAGACTGTTGTGTTTAGAGCTCGGCGTGTAGAGATTAGAGTGAAGAGGTTAGAGTGTAGAGTTTGGGACATAGGGTTTTGAGTGCAGCGTTTAGAGCGTAGAGTTATGAGTATAGGGTTTAGAGTGGAGAGTTTGAAGTGTAGAGGTTGCAGTGTAGTATTCAGAATGCATATTGTACAGTGTAGAGTTTAGAGTGCAGTATTTAAAGTGTATTTTGTAGAGGTTGAAGTATAGAGTTTAGAGTTTGGAGTGTAGAGTTTAGATTTTAGACTTTAGAGTGTAGAGTTGAGAGTTTAGAATGTAGAGGTTATAGTGTTGTGTTTATAGCTTAGAGTGTAGTGTTTAGAGTGTATAGTTTAGAATGTACAGTATACCATTTAGAGTGTCGAATGTACCGTTTACAGTGTAGATGTTAGAGTCTGGAGCGTAGAGTTTAAAGTTGAGAGTGTAGAGTTTAAAGTTTAGATCGTAGCGTTTAAAGTTTAGTGTGTAGAGTTTAAAGTTTAGAAGTTCAAACTCTATAGTGACAAGTTTCGGAGGTTAAGTTCTATATATTGATGGTTTATGGGTAGCGGAAGTAAAACGTTTTGGGTTAGTTGGTTTAAAGGTATAAGATATGAAGGTTGGGTTGAACGGTTTATGTATTTCGAAGTTTTAGTTTTATAGGTCAAAGTTTTATGGGTTTAGAGTTTAGGTTTTAGGACTTACGGGTAGCGGTGTTTATGCATTTTGTGTTAATAGTTATCGTTTTAATGGTTGGGGGGTTTAATACTTCAGGGGTTTATGGGATTGTGGGTTGACGCTTTAAGGTTTGATAATTCATGGTTTAACGGGTTTAATGGTTCAGTGTTTAGTGTTTAAGGGTTTAGTGTTAAAGAGTTATAGGTTTAAGTGTGTTAAGGCTTACGGTTTTGTGGGTTGCTGATTAAGGGTTGAGGCTTTAGAGAGTAATATTCTAAGTTGTATTCTACAGGGTTGAAGTGTTTAAGAAACTAAAATCTTTTAGTTTAAGGATTTAGTGTTTTAGAGTTTTGGTTTTAGGTTTAAGATGTAAGTGTTGAGGTCTTTAATATTCTTGGATTTAAATGTAAACCTTAAAATACAAACATCTTAAAAGTCCTAAGCCCTTCAACTTAAATTCCTTAAACCTTAAACTCCATAGCCCCATATCTGTTAAATATTCAACTTTTTAACACCCTTAAACATAAACCCTCAACTCTTAAACCCTTAAACTGCCAAACTTAAACTCAAAGCTTTCAAATCGTTTAAGGTTTAAACCTTATATCCTTAAACTTAAAACCCTTAATCCTTCAACTCTCTCCTTTAACCTCCTCAACCTCTTAATCTCCTTAATCCTTAATTCTTAAACTTTCAATCCTTGAATAAAAATCTATTAAATCCCTCAACCCTCAACCTTTAAATCATAATTTATCCAACCCCTCAACCCTTAAACCCCTTAACTATTAAATCATCAACCTTTAATCAGACAATATTTGCACCCCTTAACCCTCAAAACTTGATATCTATTACCCATAACCCTTAAATCGCTCGACACGAAACGCTTAAGCTTCGCTGCCATGAAGTCCGAAACCTTTAGTCTACAAAACCCAAAACTCTGCAACCTTTAAACCTATAACCTTCAATCCGTAAACCCAAAATTCTTAAACTACTTATTCCTTAAAACCTCAACCCTTAAACCCTCAACTTAAAACTTTTAAACCCTTACGCTTAAACGTCTAATCAACAAGAGTATACATCCTGAATACTTTAACCCTATATCTTAATACGGTAAAACGTAAAACCTTTTAATCCAGAATTCGTTAACCTTAAATCCATAAACACAACCCTTAAACCCAAAAAACTTTAAACGTAAGCCCTTAAAGTCCTCAACCGTTAAACCATTTAACCCATATAAGTCAACCCTCAATCCATTAAACTAAATTAAATTTTGTACCTTTAAAGCTAGAACCGATAAACACAATTCTTAAAAACCTTAAGCGTTAAACCCTTGAACCCTAAACCTACAAATTCAAAGCTCTTAAATTCCTTAACTTATTAGCCCTTTTTAACCCTTATACCTTCGACCTATAAACCTTCAACGCTTAAACCGTCTACCTTTAAACCTTTGAATACTTAACTCTTGTACTCTTATACCTTAAATCGCCAAACACAATTCTTAAGTTCTTAAACAGTGAAACACATATTTTACATAATCCTTAATACTTAAATCATCAACCTTTAAACTGCCAACCAACACACCCCTTAATCCTTAACCCCTCATATTTTTTACGATTAATTCTTAAACAGTTCGACACAAAACTCCGCTATCCTTAAAACTTTAAAGCCAAAACTCTTGAGCTACTTCTTCAAAGGCTCCAACCACTACACCTTCAACCAATTAACCTTTAAACCTCGAAATCTTAAACGCAAAACCCTTAGACACCTTAACACTTATACTGTCAACCCTTAAACTCCTTTATCCTCAAACCTTAAATTCTTATACCCTTGTACCTAAAACCAATAATCACAAGCCCTTAAATCTTAAGTCCATAAACTGTGTCTTGATACCCAAAACTGTCTTGAAAGCCACAAGAACAGAGAAACAATAAACTTTCAACATTAAAACCCAAAAATCTTGATTCATAAACCATTGAACCCAAAACTTTTAAGATCCATAAGTATTAATCCTCTTAAGCCTTAAACTCTCAACCCTAATTTCCGTAAACGTTACGCTGACAAACCTAGCATTCTTGAACACCCTTACTTTTAATTCATCAACAAATTAAACCACCAACCCTTCCACCATTAACCCTTAAACCGCCAATCGTTAAACCACCAATCCTTAAACCGTTCATACTTGTGCAGCTATATTCTGAAGACTCTTTAACACTAAACCAATAATGTTTAACCCTTAAATCCCTAAGCGCATAAACTCTCAAATCGTAGAACCTTAAACCCGAAAACTTAAACTCAAAACTCTTGAATGCTTTAAGACTTAAACCTTTTATCCTTAAACCTAAAACTCTCAAACCGTCAACCCTTAAACCGAAAGCTCTTAAGCACCTTAATCTTTCAATCATCAATCTTTAAACCGTAAACCCTTATTTGCTAATTTTTAACAGTAAACCCTTAAATCTTTAAACCTGTAACCCAAATCTGTTATAATCACCAAACACTAAATCATTCACCCATAACCTCACAACCTTAAAACTCAAAACTGTCAAACAATACACGTTCAAATACGAAATTCTTACACTCGCTCCTACATCCATAAGCCCTAAACCTTAAAATACAAAACTGTTTAGCTCTGAAGCCATGCACTTTTAGACCCTAAACCATTATACCATCAATTATTAAGGTGCTTCTATACCCAAAGTCGACTATTTTTTATTGAGCTATATAATAATTTATAATCAAATGAATATGTTAAGACCATATAGATGTCATAACTCACAAACTAAATAAAATAATAATGATTTTAATAAAGTAATTAACATTATGTAGCGTTGAAAATGAAAACTTTTAATGCATTTTTCGTGACATACATATTTTGATGTGCTTGTTTATGATGCTCTATGCGCACGAGTTTCCATTTTTTTGATAAGATTGTTCGGTAATACGTACTACATCCTTATTTAAAAACTTTCGCATTTTTTAATTTTTCAAAATTCTGCTTTTAAAAAATAATGTCATTCGACCTATGCAATCAATAACAGGAATATTTGTTTTTTATACTAATTCATTAATGAATTTTCATTTAAATAAAAAAAATTATAAACTTAAAGTGAAAAATACAAATTTTTCAATTGGTAGGTAGCATTGTGCACAAATAGTTTGAGCTCTAACCATCAAAGTTTGTTGTGCATGGACTGTTTGATAGTTTACTTATCTTTAATGATTTTTTCATATAAATTCCGTTATTTAAAAGTTTTTTTGGGTATAACTTTTTTAATATAGACTGTATCTTAGCCAAATTTTTTCATATGAAAATGTAATATAACTTAGTTTTTATTTTTAATATTGTTAAAAAGAGAATTCGGTTTTTCCAGTATAGACCCCCTTAAACCCATCAACCCTTAAACCCTAAACCGTTGTGATAAACACCTTCAAACCCTCAACCATTAATCTAAAACGTTTTACCAATAAACTGTAAACCATTAAACTATAAACCCTTAAACCGTAGACCTTTGAACCGTAGACCTTTCAAAGGTTTACGGTTCAAATGTTTACCGTTGAAAGGTTTACGGTTCAAAGGTTTACGGTTCAAAGGTTTACGGTTCAAATGTTTACGGTTCAAAGATTTACGGTTGAATAGTTTACGGTGCAAAGGTTTACGGTTCAAAGGTTTACGGTTCAAAGGTTTACGGTTCAAAGGTTTACGGTTCAAAGGTTTACGGTTCAAAGGTTTACGGTTCAAAGGTTTACGGTTCAAAGGTTTAGAGTTTACGCTCTTAGCATTCAGTGTTTAAGGTTTTACGGATTTGAAGGTTTTAGGGTTTTAGGGTTCAGAGTCTAAGCGTTGAGGATTGAAGGGTTGTGGGTCCAAGGGTTGGTGGTTTACGGGTTAGGGGACTAAGAATTGAGGGTCTTAAGAGGTTAAGTTATGAGGTATACGGTTCATGGGTTTACGGTTTGAAGATTCACACTTTAAAGTCTTACATTTTATGGTTTTTGGTTTAAACGTTAAAAATAAGGGTTGCTGGATTGGAAATTGTAGGGTTTAGAAATGAAGCGTTTGAGCCCATACGAGAAAAGTTTGAAAGAAATCCTGCAGGATCTTCTGCAGGAAGCTCTGTAGGCTTCGTAATTTTTTCCTGCAGGAATTTCTGAAAGAATTTTTCTAGAAATGAAAATTATTTGTGTACTAAAATTTGAGATTTGTAAAATCAGTAAAATGATATGTGAATGTGCCTTTCAGGTCGGACCATCGTATGATAACATCAAAACGCAGGGAGTAAAGCTTCTAACTTCATTTGGTAATATACAAATTAATTTAAGTTTTGGATTTTTCAGGCTATGTCCCTGAGTTTTGATGTTAAAATCCAGATGGAACTACCTGTAAAGGCACATTTGTAATTAGTGTTAATATCCGGATGGAAGTACGTATAAAGGAACATTTATTATATTATCTCACCGATTTTATCAATTTCAAATTCTAGAGCAGAAATAATTTTCCATTCTACGATGGTTGGGTTTACGGCTGAATGGTTCAAGGGTTAAGCGTTGAAGGGTTTAGATTTTAAAAGTTAAGGTTCAGTGTACAAATAATGTTTAAAAATTTACTATTTTTAGCCTGACTGTATAATTTAGTTGTAAGAGTATAGATTGAGGCTTCAGCGTGTTAGAGTTTAGAATTTATGAGTTTAAGGTATACGATTCAAGAGTTTTAGAGTATCATAGTTTTAGAGTACCAGAGTTTTAGAGTATCGGAGATTTGGAGTATCGGAGTTTTGGAGTATCGGAGTTTTAGAGCATCGGAGGTTTGGAGGATCGGAGTTTTGGAGCATACCTCTTAAAGTATCAGATTTCTAGAGTTTCAGAGTTTTAGTGTTTTGTAGTTTTAGAGTTTCGGATATCAGAGTTTGAGAGTTCAGAATTTAGAGTGTAGCGTTTAAGGGTTTAGAGTGTAGAGTTTCAGACTTTCGACTTTTGAGATTAAGAAATTAGGGTTTAAGGGTTTAGGGTTAAAAAAGGTTTAAGGATGTCGAGTTTAGGGTTTAAGGGTGCAGAGTTAAAGGGGTTAAGGGTACATGATTAAAGGATTTAAGGGTGTCGGGTCAAAGGTTTTAAGGGTTCAGATTTTGAGGGTTAAGGGTTCAAAGTGTAAAGTTTAAAATATAAGTATTTATAACTCAAGCTTATACTTTTAGGCTTCAGGGTTTAAGGGTTTTTGATTTAAAATTTTTTAGAATAAATCGTTTCTGGTATAAGAGTTTAAGATTCATGTGTGAAACGGTTTAGTGTTTGTGAGTTTAAGGTTTAAGCATTTAGGGTTGGTGAGTATCATTTTATGCATTTAGGGTTTATGAGTTTACAGTTCAAGAGTAAAAGTTTGAAGGTTTGGGATTAACAGTATAAGGGTTTAAGGTTTAGGGTTCAAGAGTGTGTCCAAGAGTTTAGTGTTTTAAGTGTTTGGGGTGCAAGAGTTTAGGATTCAAGAGTTTAGGGTTGAAGAATTTATGGTTCAAGAGTTTTGGGTTCAAGAGTTTAGCGTACAAAAGTTTCGAGTTTAAGATTTTACGGTTTAACGGTTTAGGGCTAATGGTGTAAGGGTTCAAGCGTTTATGGTTAATGATTCAAGATTTTGAGGTTGAAGGGTTTAGGGTTTATAGGTGAAATGGTTCAGGGTTTGCGAGTTTAGTTTTTATGTCTTTAGTTTTTAGGGTTAATGGTTATTAGATTAAGGGGTCTGCGGTTACTTTGTTACAGAATTAATGAGTTTCAGAGTTAATAGGATTTAGGTTAAATTGGTTCTAGAGTTAATAGATGTTAAAAGTTTTGGGTTTTATTGTTTATTGGTTCATGGGTACATTGTTTATTGGTTCAAGTTTTAGAGATTCATATGATTTACATTACACGAGTTTACAATTTATGTGTTTTAATTTTATGGTTAATCGATTTTAGGATTAATGGATTTTAGGTTAAAAGATTTCTGGGTTTTTTGGGTTTAAGCATTATTGACTTTAGTGTTTATAGGTTTATGAGTTTAGGAATTATTGGTTTATTGGTTTCTAAATTTAGTGTGTTATGGTTTAGGCTTTAAGATTTATGGGTTTAGGTTTAATGGGTTCAGAGTTTATGGATTTAGTATTCAAATTGGAAATGACTTAGAGTTTGCGAATTCTCGTTGTTTGTTATTACCTACATAAAAAATAGCGCGATTGATCTCGTTTTAGTGGTGTAGGTTTTAGGGTTAACAGTTTAACGCCGGGATGGATACTATTTTTGTAGTTTTTTCAGTGTTGGATCTAATGATCGAAGGATGTTCAAATTAATGTTGTAGTTGTTATCTCTTATGTTTTTGGGGTCTCTATTTTAGATCCCACAGTTAGAATCGACTCTAATAAATTCAACCCTGAAAACGTATAGTTGAATTTTCTCATAAAAGTCTGAATCTTTTTTTAACCTTTTGGTAATACAATATTTTTAAAGGAAAAAGCATTGGGGAAAACTCTGGAAGGTCAAAATATCGTGTAAAAATGCCACTTACAGATGGTGAGTCTAATTTTTTGAAAATTCGTAAACGAGTAATTCAAATGGATCTGAATAACTTCTAAACTTATGATGATAATCACGTTATATAGTGAAGCAAAATATCACATTTTAAAAGGAAGAGAATTCAATTCTGAATCCATTTAAGATCGCATATAAAATATCACATAAATATTATATAAAAAATAATGTCAGATTTAAATGTAATTATCATGTAATTTATGCGTGACATTCATGTGCTATTTTATGAGTTAAAAAAGTTTCAGAAACTAATTCACATGTTCCTTGTCTGTAGGGTTGTGGGTCACACATGTTATTTATAGTATGGATAAATAATAATTTTTTCATTTATCAATCCCAAGAATAGTATGTGAGTCATATAAATGTATATAAATAAGTTTAAAAGTCACACTGAACCATTTGAATTACTCATTTGCGATATAAAAAACATTTTTACCTTCAGCCGCCATTTCCGCGCTACCATCTTGAATTTTGGTAAAATTAGACTAACCATCAAAAAGAAACATTTTTGACACGACTTTGATCTTCTAGAATTATGCCAAATGCTTTTCACTTTTGAAAATATTGAGTTTCTAAACGAAAGTTTAGAAAATTTCAACTTTTTTGAGAAAGTTCAACCATAAGTTTTAAGGGTTGAATTTTGAGTAGATTCTAATTGCTGGATCTGAAAGAGCGGCTCCAGAAACATAAACGATGATCATTAAAGAATTTCTTTAACCTTCCTTTGATCATTAGATCCAGAGGTAACAAATCTATAAAAAAGTTGTATCGCGGCATTAAAGGGTTATAGGACTTAATTTGTAATATAATTAATAGTATATATATATATATATATATATATATATATATATATAATTTTCTTTATTTGATACATGATTAATTTATAACTTTGTAAGGACGGGACCATTAAACTTTTTTTCATCTTTTATTAAATATAAGATACTCCGATATTTTTTAACTGCCTTACGAAGTTGGAATAATCAACTTTCATCTGATCCTCTCATTTATTTTGTAGAGTTTCAAGATTATGACGTGATAATTCTGTATGAACGAAAAAAGTTAATTTCGCACTAGTGCTACATACGTCTTTATAGGGTAATGCATAGGATTTATTCTCATTTTTTATAAAATTAAAAATATAATAGTCATATAGATCATGATACGTGCGATTAATCATCTGCATTTTTATATGAATTTTTTGTAAATATGTAAAAAAATTTGAGATAATTTTTTTTTAAATTTACTAAAATCAATATTTGTATATTAATTTGGTTGTATCATGATAATAAGTCCCAAAGTTATCTTTATTGCTCCATTAGCATTACCTGAATAATCATAAGAAAGATCATAAAATTAGTCTTGTCAGACTAGGTATGATTCTCAAAAAAATGAAAAATCATATGATTAATCACATGTCTTTTTGCCATATTTATATGCGATTTTGCATATGAACGTTTTCAGTAGGAAAAGGCATCAAGCTTCAATAGTTTGCGATATAATAGCATAGTGTTTTAGGATTTTGGGTTAGAGAATAACAGTTTATTTAATTGTATGTATTCTGTTGAACCCAGGTAAAAATTACTTCATGCTAGATCATATATACTTGCGTATGTATGGTCATAAATCATGTATGCCAATATATAACTTTATATTATTATATTGTATATGGACCTATATGGATATATCAAAAGTTTCATTTGGATGTGAAATTGATCCATATGTAACCATATATAAGCATATACAGTTATATATAATCGTATCCAGTCGTATATAGTAATGCATTATTATATATGGTTATGTATGATAACTCATTTGGCTTTATATGATCATGTATAATCATATGTGATCATATATGGATCTATATAAAATCAAGTTTGTAAATTTTCGGATTTTATTATTTTAATCAGTTTTAGTATTATTGATCCATATGTAACCATATATAAGCATATACAGTTATATATAATCGAATTCAGTCGTATATAGTAATGCATTATTATATATGGTTATGTATGATAACTCATTTGGCTTTATATGATCATGTATAATCATATGTGATCATATATGGATCTATATAAAATCAAGTTTGTAAATTTTTGGATGTTATTATTTTAATCAGTTTCAGTTCAAAAAATGTGGAATTTTCATTAATTTTAGTGCTATTTTGGATAAATTTGGTGCCTGTGCTTTGACAACTGTCCAAAATACATTTTGTTCTAACGTTTCCTTTGCATATAATATTGAAAAAATATCAGATTTATCACTATACATTGCGAATTCTTTTCTGCCTTCTATATTTGTCACCTCATTGATAAAATCACATGCTTGATTTAATTGATTAACTGATAAATGTTCTCCTCGATATGCTGGCTCAAGCAAATTTTCTGCAAAATGCATGGGTCTTAAGTTTTTTTCTATACAGGCTTCAAGAATAGACAAAATGTTATCATCCGTAGTGGGTAATTGCAAAGTTAACCATGACTCTGTTGCGTCTGCTAAAGTGTAACCTGCTCTTTGGCATTTGTTTACAAGAATGCACACTGGGTCCAATAAATTTACACTCATTTGTAATTTCTCTTCATATATTTCATCATTCAGGAATAGCACAATCTCATTTTTTAAATTGAACTTCTTATCGGTTGCAATTTTTCTCATTGTACTTAAATTTTGCAAGATATTTTGAAATGAGTCTCTGTAACTACACGATCTAGTCTCACCACTTAAAACTACTCTTTTTCCTCCCAATTTTGGAAGCTCCTGTTGAACTCTAGAGTTTTTTAATTCTTTTAACAAATTATTAATTTTACTTGCAAATTCTTTATCGACGAGAGATTTAGCCAATAAGTTGCCACTATAACTCTTGCATGCCACATGCCGAAGATTACTCAATTTATTCATACATACCAAATTTTCAGCTGTCTCATTCTCTGCTGTTAGATCATATGATTCTACAAAGTGTTGCCTTCATCAGCATGGTGAATTGTCACCACAACATTTTTCTCATTTGACGCAGAATTTTTCCACCCATAAATCAACAAAACATTTTCTTTATTTTCTAGATGCTCCTTTCATTCTACTATCATACGCTGGTGAATATTATCCAATAATATTGATGATAAATATTGTTTGCATAGCAGTTATCAGGATCAACATAATCAGGATTTAACGTATATATTAAATTCTTGAAGTGCGTAGATTCAACAACTACGAATGGAATGTTGCAACCAAAAAAGAATTTAGCTAAATCTTCATCTATTTTACTAACTTTTTTCTCTTGATTTTCTTCTTGATTTTGTTGTCCCTGTTCCTGAAATTGAATTAATTAAACAATTAAAAATTTGAATATATTCTATATACATACACATATAAATACTATAAACATAGAATATTTAATAACAAAGTGAATGAATATTTAGTTCAATTTTGAAACAAATAAAATTCAATAACTGTACTTACATTATCACTTCTTAATTTTTTCTTCGCTGACTCCATCTCAAATTTAAATTAATTAATAGAAACATAAACTGCAAGAAGAATAAAGTTTTCTCTAAATAAATTTTTAATCTCTATCTTAAAACACTTTTATTTTATTTATTCTGAAAGACTATAATATTGATGTATATTTTTATATATGGAAAATAAACAAACACAATAATATGCACTAACCTCACTAACCTCACTTTTTATTTTACTCTACAGATGTAAAATTTTGAGTATTATTTATTGAAATTATGTTGTTAAAATCTTATTTTTAAAGTCTTTTATAATTAATTAACTAAATATCCTGTATAAACTATATAAATACTATTATAAATAATGAAAATAATGAAATCTTTAAATGAACGTATGAGACTGATTTTCAAACGTATCATACGTCTATCATATCTATGTATGTATGAAACCTCCAAGTGACGTCGAAAACCCAACCCTACGGTCACACATACACACACTAACACACTAGAGTCGCGGGTGACTAGAGGAGCGCGATCGCAGCGTGAGGAAGCAGCTAAAAGCAGGAATCAAGTCGAGATTGGAGAAGACCAATCATCGAGAGTGCAACGCGATCCCTGTCGCAAGCCCTCAAGTCGGTGAGGTTCGTGGAGGTACATAAATGTGCGGATATGGAACAACCCGTGGGGAGTGCGAAGCGACCAATCCAGGACATGGTGTTCCGCAATCCAATAACAGTAGAGAGAGAACACATAGGACAGACTGCACGGAATGATGAGCGTCCCCATTCGCAACCATTTCAGGTGCAGATGTCTGATGAAGTAGAGAGCCGAGAAAGTATTGGACAACCTGTGGGGAGTGCCAAGCGACCACTCCAGGCCATGGTATTCGAGAGGAGAGCGGAGAGCAATACTGAACGGTTGAAAGAAGAGGAAAAGCGATCCTTGTCGCATACACCTCGAGTCAAGGCGTTTGGAGAGGGAATAATTAATTTTGGACGATCATCTGAGCATGAAAGAGGATCACTCTACGCCCTGTTGTTACAGAGCGATTCGAAAGAAAATATGCAATCCAAATCGCAATCATTTCGAGTATCAGTCCCTGAGACGACAGGGACGAAAAGAAAATGGAGTGAGGAACCCGAGGAATCGAGAACTATTTTTGCAGTGGAAAATGTCACATCACCCATCTGAAAAGTTCTCGAGACAAGGGGTGGAAGCGATAAATACGAGAGCAGAAGAGCGAAAAAGCAGCAACCACGCTTACGATCGAGAGGTTAGCTAGCAATGAAGGGGCGTCTGACGAAAGAGAAGATTTTCCCGTGTTGGCAGAAATCGAGAAAGACGTCGAGTTGCTGTTGCAGGATCTAGGCATACGATCACCGCCAGGAGCACAATCTGCTTTTGGTGTCGATGAGATGCCACAGCAGGGGTTGTGTGGATTTGACGTGAGCAGCTAGCCATCACGTGCAATCTAGGAGAGTGGTGAGACCGTATTACATACAGTCGAAACTGATGACCCTAGGCCACTATCACCGGGAAACGGCGTTATCGAGTCTATATTGCAAGGGTTGCCATAAAATGCAATGGATGCCTCCAGAACCGACAATAGAAACTTCATGAGGGTAGTATTAGGGGGACAAGGCTATATAGCCCTATATATACAGAAGCAAGGATATCGTTAATAGGGCCAAAGATAGCAGAGACGTTGACAGACCGGTGGCAGGACAGTAATACGTATGTCAGAAGTATCACGGGAGACCTCCCTAAGGTGCTGGGCTGCGTTAAGGTCATCCAGAATCCAGTTCACGAGATGGTATTAGGAATAGATTTCTGTAAAGATAATGGAGATGGGGGAGAAGCAGTCGAGTTGTACACTGAATGCCCTTTGGTCTAACGAATGCGCTATTGACCTTTCAAAGCTTAATCGACACGCTATTTGGTCCACTTAATCGACACGCTATTTGATCCACAAAGTGGTTGTAGATCATGTTAAGGAAGCTACGAAAGGCTGAGTTGGCGGTGAATCGTGACAAATGCCAATTTGGATGCTCGAGAGTGCGGGTTCTGGGATCACACTCGTGTAGCGAAAAGCCACGCCCGGCACTACACATTTATGGTATATATAGATATACTTTTACATGGGTCGGACGTCAGTTTTGGCTGTGCTGGATCACACAGAGGCATACATACATACACTTACGCACGCGCATACAGTCACACACAGATTCACGCACTGAAAATGATAAACGCACACTTTCGCACATGGACACGCAGATAAGCACAGAGATACACATACACAGACGCACGCAGGAGCTGCCACACACGCACACACATACACAAACACATGCGTACACATGCACGCAAACACGCAAGCACAAATATAATCACATATACACACACGCACACATACATCCACATACATGCACATGCACTATCCTACACAGACCCAGGCACACATACACAAACACACACATACACACACAGAGAAGCGCACACATATACATATAGATGCACATGCACACACATATATACACAAGTTCACACAAGTACACACAAGTACACACAAAGGCACACATACATACACAAAGGCACACATACATACACACACACACATACACACGCACGCACACACGTGCATGTACACACACAAGCATACACACGTAAGACCACACATAGACGCAAAAACATGTATGCACATACACACTCACACACACACGCACGCACGCACGCATTCACACACGCACAGATGCACACACATGCACACATACATATACATACAGACACAATCACACACACTCACACATACGTACACATACACACATGCACAAGCATACATACACTCCCGCACCCATACACACACTCACGCAGATACACACGCTTTCCACAAGATTCTACAATGTTTCAACAGATACATTAAATAAATTTTAAAAAAAATAATATTTATTTATTTAAACCAGAAAGATTCACATACATAAAATTACAGTATGATGTAAATCCCTACAGAGGTAAACTAAGTTACCTGTTCGCAGGTCCGGTACATAAAATTAAGAAAAGTGATACAAAAAAAAACTTAAAGCATAACTAACTTACTTAAAACTAACTTAAAACTAAACTAAACTAGTATCATATACATCTCATGGTAGACTAGAAACATTATAAAATTTAAAAACTATTAACATTATAAAAATATTGATTGTACATAGATATATTTAATATAATTGCACCTCATATATTATAGTTATCTTTTATCCACATTTTCAGTTTATATTTTTGTGACTTTTTATCTAATTCTAATGTTTTTAGATCATTTGGTAGTTTATTGAAAACTTGTATAGCTTTTGTGTAACTATTTTTATTGCTGACCTTTTTCTTGTTGCTGGGAATCATAGAGTTTTTTTTCCTAGTAATACTATTAGACTTAAGAAATTGACTTTTTAGATTAGGGTAATGATATATCAGTGATTCAAAAGCAAAAAGTTGTTCCAAGTTCAGAGGATTATCATGTATAATAAAAAAAATTTTATTAACAATTTTCAGTATTCTTTTCTGCAGATTTTGCAATAAATCTAGATTGTTCTTATAAGCACCACCCCAAGCAATTATTTCATAATTAATTAAACTATGAAAAAAGCATAATAAATCATTCTCAATGTTTCGGTTGACTTATATTTGGCGATTTTATAGAATATATATACTAAATATTTAGTTCTCTTTATACTGTATTCAATGTGCTTATCCCATTTTAAGTTATAATTAAAAATGATCCCTAAGTACTTGCAACTTTCTACTCTATTTACTTTTTTGTTTCTAATTTTTATATCTATTTGCTTTGTTTAATGATAGTTTATTTACAGCTAACCAATTATCTACTAGTAACAAATTGTTGTTCATAGATTCCTGAGCTTCGTCCCACGTATCCCCAGTAGATATAATTGCAGTATCATCTGCATAAGACAAAATGTCATCAGGATAGATTACTTTCAAGAGATCATTAATATATAAAATAAAAAGTAGTGGACCTAGAATGGTACCTTGTGGCACACCTGTGTATATTTTTAAATAATTACTCTCACTGTCATTAATTTTAACTTTTTGATGTTTATTATTAAGATAACTTGAAAGTAGATCCAGTGCCTACCCTCTAATTCCTATACAGTAAAGTTTATCCAGTAATATTTTATGATCGACAGTATCAAATACTTTAGCTAAGTCCAAGAAAGTTATTATTGTTGGTTTACTGCGATCCAAATTATTGTATACTACATTGGTAATATAATTTAGAGCATCTTTTGTGCCTATATTTTTCATGAAATCAAATTGATGATCAGATATTATATTATTTTTTTTAACAAAATCAAAAATTCTATTATATAATACTCTCTCAAAACTTTTAGCTATGTTAGATACTAAAGAGATTGGTCTGTAATTAGAAACATTGTATTTTTTAATGCGTCAGGCCAGATGGCTTTTTCAATACATAAATTAAATATATACGCTAGTGGTTCCGCAATATAATTACAGATAACCTTCAGAGTTTTAGCATTGATTTTGTCTACACCACCATTTTTTAATTTCAAATTATTTATAATGCTCATGATTTCATACTCATTTGTTGGAGTTAAAAAAATAGAATTAGCATTCATATCTGGCATTTTTATCACAGATGTTGAAGGTTTATCTATCTTATCACTCAATCTTTGACCTATTTCACAAAAATACTTATTCATATTATTAGCTATATCTACACTATCTGTAATTTTGACATTATCAAATTTAATATAATTTATAGTTTCAATCGATTTCGTTTTTTTTCCGATTTTCGTGCTGTTAATTTCCCATAGTTTTTTAGGGTTGTTTGTATTATTTTCTACTAAACTTTTATCATATTTTATTTTAGCATCTAGGATAACCTTATTTAAAATTTTTGCATAATTTATGTACTGTTGTCTAAGTTGTTCATTTTTAACAACATCCATATTCCAAAAATTGTATAAAAATTCTTTTGTTTCGCATGATTTACTAATAGCATCAGTAATCCAATTTTTCTTACTTTTATTTACGCCTTTTCTTTTCCGTGTTTTCGCTTGTTCCATACATTTTTTATTTCGCTTATCAATTGATTAGTAGCTATGTTTGGATCAGGAATCGACATAATTGAATTCCAGTCTCTTGTCTCAATAATGTTTCTCAATTTTTTATGGTCTAATATTACAGTAGGTCCGGAGTCTGTAGTTTTGATTTTAATTATAGAAACAAAAATAGAGTAATGGTCTGTCAAAGAATGTCTCAATTTATATGTATCTGTACTTAGGCTATCAGTTTTGATATATATGTTATCAATACATGATCCATTGCAATTTCCTATAGATGGTCTAGTGATACCAACAAAACCAGGTATATATCCTTTGTCTAAAAAGTTACAAAGAAATTCCTGGCTTATTCTATCCAACTCTAAAAGGTTAATATTAAAATCTCCTATTACTAAGTGATTTTTTAAATTTCTCTTTTTACTTAAGAATTTGTTTAAATATAAAATGAACTCAGTCTTAGGTATGCTATGAGATCTGTACACAGCAGAAAGTTCCATACTACTATTATTACTTAGCTTAATATGTATATCTATTATCTTAATCCTTCCAAATTCAACAGTTTTAGTTGCATGTACAGTATTTCCATCAACAAAAACCATAACACCATCGTTTTGATTTATTTTACTTTCATTATAATAACTTTTATAACCATCTAATTCATATAATTTATAATTAACTTGTACGTAAGTTTCAGTACATATAACAATAGTTGGTTTGCTAGTTAGACTTTCCAATAGAATTTTTAATTTATCAAAGTTAGCAGACATGCTTCTAATATTAACATGCATTATAATATCATTTTTATTGCTAATGCTTTTATTAAGGCTATTAATATTGTCACATGTTTTTTCTTTTCGCACCAAGTATTTTTCTATTTATCAATAAATTCAAAATCCATACTTAATTAATTAACTTAAGTCTTTTTGTCGTTTTGCGTTATTTCTTGTTAATATTTGCTGTTTTTGTTGCTGTTGTTGATGCTGTTGTTGCTGCTGCTGTTGCTGTTGATTTTGTTGCTGTTGTTGCCGCTGTTGCTGCTGTTGTTGTTGTTTTCGTTGCTGTTTGTTTTGTTGTTCTAAAATCATTTCACTTTGCATCTTGTTTTCTTTTTGCCGATTACTTATCTTCTCTTGGTAATGCATAGGTATTGATTTTACTGTCGATAAAGTAGGTTTCACTGGGTAATCAGTTGTTTCAATAAATTTTTTTATCTTATTTTTTAGAATATCACATAAATTAAAATCTGCTGCATCATGACATGTATTAAATTTTGTTTGAAATTTATTATTGCTAAAATTACGGTTTGGGCATGTGAAATCATCACTATCACACTCAAAAGTTTTATGAATATTTGCACACTTTAGACATGTTGTTGTATTATTGCAGTTTGAACCATTGTGTCCCAATCTACCGCAGTTAAAGCAAGGTTGAATATTTATCAGGTCAAAGACTCTACAGCTTTGACATCCAATAAAAATTCTGTTGTTGTTATCTCTTATGTGTTTATACATATCAGCTGTCACTTCCATTAAGACACTGCTAAGATTTGTCTTCTTGTTTATATACATGTGCAGTACTTGAGATTTACTATTAAAATTTGCAAAATTCCTTATATTTATATCTTCTTCAATGCCATTTTCATCCATATTCATATAGTTTTCAATTCCCACTATTTTAATTTTTGGATTATTTAATTGTTCCAGGTTAATTTCACAAACTTCCTCTAACTTGCTCTTTAATAACTTTTCAGCAATTTCAACACTGTCACTATTAACACATTTGACAACAATCTAATCTTTATTTTTAATGTATAATTGTTTCGTTTGAATACTTTTTTCCTTTATAAGACACTTTGCAACTCTCTTTTTAACATCTGCTTGCTGTGTATTATCTAATGCTTTGACTATAATTTTTGGAACTCGTTTCTTTACAGGTCTTATAACATTAGCGACTTCAGCAAAAGATTTATTGCTTGTTTGATAGCTTTTTTGTTTGTCTAATAACTATTTCAATAAATCATTTTTTTCAACTAGTTCGTAGTTGAGTTATTTTAGCAATTCATTTTCTTTTTGCATTATTTCATAAACAGCTGTACAATCGGTCATCGTTGTGTTCAACATTTCTTGTGATATACTCGCTAAATCCTCAAGTATTTCCTTTCTTATTTCTTCTGATTGTCTCATTTTTATTTGAGCAATCATTGCTTTTGCCGATTCACTCAAGACCTCTACGTTCAATTTTGAGGTTATGAGATTTTTGTGTTCTGAATATATTATTAGTCTTTCACTTATAAAAAAGAAACTTTTTTGTTTTGCACAACTTAAATGGTATGCATCATCACATACGATACAGATAATAGTTGTCACTTCACTCTTTGGGTGACATTTGAGAAATTTTCCACAGTTCTTATCAGGAGGCTCTTTCCCTCCGGACTCCATTTTTACTTACATATATTTATATAACTATATTTATATAAATATTTATTTATTTAATTTTTTAAATACTCATGAGTGAAGTCAAATGAGAAAACATACGAGAAATCAGATATCACTATCATAATAATTTCATATACTTTCTCATCTGATTTCTCATATGAGATAGCTCATGAGATATCATGTGTGAATTTTCAGTAGGGATATATCTAATTTTCGCTCTCTTTCGTTACCATGGGCGCTTTGGTCATTTTTGGCCAGAGGGGCTCTATACTGGGTTCCGCGTGCCGTATGTCGCGTGAAAACAAAACTTATTGTTCATCTATCAATCTCTATAACGTCGGTCGAAAACATGGTGTACTTACACCATGGATACCCCGTCACACTTTATAGTTTACTGTTTTCAACCCACGCTAAAAAGATTGATAAATGAGGAAGAATGATTTTCTTTCACGCGGCATGTGGCACATGGCACACGAAATCCAACGTAGAGCCCCTCTAATATGAGAGTCCTCCTCCTGCTTTACTGAAACCTGACTAACTAAACTTATTTAAACCTTCAATAAGTGGAGAGAAAAAAACACACACATATATATATATATATATATATATATATATATATATATATATATATATATATATATATATATATATATATATTATAACGAGCGGATTATAGGTGCGCTCGTACATTTAAATACGCAAGTAAGTCGCGCCGTGGGGGCTAATTGTGGCGTAATGAGACTGTGAGCGCGATATCGAAATGAGGGCTGATACGCGCGGACAGGCCGAGTACATGTCCCGGATACACGAATGCCAGAATTCACTGGGCGGCTGAGAGGAGAGAGAAAGCGTGTGTGTGACCGACGAGCGCCAGCTGAAGAGCGGCACCTACCTCGCCGGCCAGCCAGAGTAGCCCTGACCATACCACCAACACCAGACCCTACAGCCAATACCAACCTCTGCAGCCAGCACCGAGAGTGCGGGAGAGAAGGAGAGAGAGAGAGATTGATTGATTGATAACAAATTTATTTATGCCAAGATTATCATAACCGTATGACAAACAAACAATATAATA